>RHLO01001339.1:0-13833 GCA_003719415.1 Aspergillus olivimuriae
GTTGGGGGATGGAGGGAGGGGGATCGGAGAAGGATTCGGGATGGTTTGGCTCAGTAGTGCCTGGTCCAGGGGCCCGAAAAGCTTGGTTGACGGGGGGCACGTGGGCGTGGGATGAAGTTGACGAACTGCGCCACGATGACGAGGCCAAAGGTTGATTTGGCGCTTGGTTGATGAGCGGCGGAGGTGACTGGCTGGGGATTGAATATAGTTTGCGCGATGCTGATCTAGGCAGACAGATATGGACATCAAATCAAGTTGTTTGAGAGAGGAATGTTACATCCATCACATGCGGTGTCAATGGCTCTGAGAGGTGCCTAGATTGTATACGTCTGGCCTGTTGAGCACAAAATTTAACGACTCAGATGCTACTTCATGTTTAGGGGTAGTCTGCTGGCAATCCTATTAGAGTTTAGAAGCGCCATTATCCGTATTTTTGAGAAACCGGTTGAGTGGGTGAGGGTACTTCGTAAGACGATTCAACTTCCCCATTGAGAACAACACCTTGCTGGAAGATGCAAGAAAGTGAGTATGATTCTGGTGGTGGTCGAGAAATGTGAGGCCACAAGCTTCATCAGGCGAGCTGAACAGCTCGTCATCAACGATGAAAAGACTCACTTTCACATGATTCGATAGACTGGTGCCCTCTCCGTCCCATGCAGCCGTCCAGAGACTCTGGTGCGCACGTCTGATGGCTTGAGGTCGTAGTTCATGAATGTCTCCCGTGATGCGTGCTGTATAGATTGATGCTACGAGTAGACGGTAGTACCTTATCCTACTGTTGCGATGTATTAGAACCTTGATGAATGGATGTATGAGGTAAGGAAAATGACTTGACGGTGTATTCAGCAGTGATATTTTCAAATGTTCAGTTCAAGGCAGAGTAGTAAGGGCATGATCAACAGAGGAGTAGATATTGAGTAAAGTCTGGCTAAGTTGTGTTCATTCTCTCAATGGAAGTCAACTGCATGAATATTTTTCCTAACCACATACATGACTTTTGAGTCCTCATTGATACTCTCAAATCGAGTTCTTTCCGTCCAGATCACTGAAGAAGTCCCGACCAAAGTCTGCGCTGCTATCGTTAAACCGCAACTTCCGATCAATGCCATTGATCTTTTCCATGTCTTCTGCGCTCAATTTGAAGTCTCCTTCCAAGTTCGACTTGATTCTCGAGGGCGTCTTGGACTTGGGGAGCACCGAGCTTCCCACATTGATGCCCCAGGCTGTAATTCAAACGATAATTAGCATTTGTCCTTCAGTCACCAGACGTAGTCAAAATCCAAGGGACAACTAACCAAGCGCAACCTGCGCTCCACTCTTGTTATACTTCTTGCCAATCTCCACCAACACAGGGTCATCCATCAGCCGGCCGATCGAGCCCGAACGAGAGTAGAGCGCATTCTGGTTTCCAAATGGCGAGTAATGTGTGACATGAATGCCCATCGATTTGTGCCAGTCAAGGAACGCCCGCTGCTGCAGCCAGGGGTGGCCCTCGAGCTGGTGTACGGCCGGAGGCACGGTAGCATTTTCCAAGAGATGCTCCATCTCAGCTTTCGAGAAGTTGGACACTCCAATTGCCTTGACCTTTCCGGTCGAGAGGAGCTTCTCCATCGCTTTGTACGTCTAATGTAGTTTTGGGTTAGCCAGAAACCCGAAGATACAAACCAGACGGGGATGGATCATACATCAACATAATCTACATCGATGACGGCAGGCTTGCCGTTTTCCTGAGGGAAGAGCTCGTCACCTCGCTTCCATGCCACGGGCCAATGCATCAGGAACAGATCGATGTATCCCACGTCTAGGTCTCTGAGAGAGTCCTCAAATCCCGGTGCAACGTCATCTGGGTGGTGCTTGTTATTCCACAGCTTGGTCGTGATGAAGAGCTGTTCGCGCGGGATTCCGCTTTTCTTGACGGCGTTTCCGACGGCTTTCTCCGTTCCGTAGCTTGTGAACTGTCAGTATTGCAGGCTAGGACGATGCAAGGAATTCATTGGACGACTCACATCCGAGCGGTGTCAATGTGGCGATATCCGGCCTTGATGGCTTCGATGACGGCAGCTTCCTGTGCTTCTTCGTCTTGCCAGGTGCCGAAGCCAACCGCTGGGATTTTTGCGCCGGTGTTGAGCTCGAATTTTGTTGCCATTGTGGAGATATGGGGTTAAGGTTGGTGGGTAGCAATTAGGAGTCGATGGTCAATGCAATTTATGTTTGGATTTTGAGGTAATTCAGTTGGAAGTGAGACAGTGAGAGTCTTCTGTTATATGTGTTTTGGCAAGTTTGTCGACGTCAAATTGACGCATAGTGGTGTTACTGCCATCAATTGCTGGTGTGTGGTTATGACGTTGTGGTGAACCAAGCGCAATATCAAGCTCCTGATGTCACTTGTGAGGTGGAACCATTGACTTCATTCGACCTCTCTGGAGTTTTGAAATTTATGAAAAATCCCGGTCACTCAATTTAGGCTACTGGGAAAGGTCTGTGGAATCTTCTCATTGGCTATATTGTGTTGTGGTGAAAGTCCACCTATCTTTATTGAGAAGCATTTGAAAATAGACTGCATATAAAATAAATGTAAACATCACGTCCCATGTTGAATGAGCTTCAGGTATTTGAACGAATGACGGCTGCGAGCCATGTTGGATGGTATCGTCAGGGGGAGCAATCATGGACGCTCCATAGGATGGGATCAAATATCGATTCAATAATCATCGCCACGGCTGATCACTTCTTTGCTAGACTCTCCCAGCAAAATCGTCTGCATTCCAATATTAGTATCAAATATTGACAGAAAATGGAAGAAACATACATGTTCGAACTGTGCCGAGTACGATCCTTTGGTGTCCATCAGCGGCGTGTGGGCTTCCAGAATCCCTCTAGATACGAGGTGATTCAACTAGATCAACATCAGCATAAGACTCATTTTCACTGAAATTTAGGATGTATACTTACACCAGCCAAGTACCGCACGGTACCAAGTCTTTCGAGGTACCGACGGCAGAAGACGATAGAACCGAAGTTTTCGTTGATTGTCTTATAAACAGATCGGGCCGATGCAAGCGGCGATATTACTCGCTTCGGTGCGTGGGGATCTTTACCATATCCATATATCCCAGCCTTGAAAAGTCAGCATGCTACATAGCCACTATACTAGCATAGGATGAACGTACACCCTCCATCGTGTAGCCGCGTCCGGTACTACCGAATGTCTCAATGGCGAAAATCTCTCCCTCCTCCATCTTTGTCTGATCGGAGTGTTTGACAAATGGGATCGACTTTCCGCCATGGATCCGGTATTGTTTGATGTCATGTCCGCTGAGGCTCCGCACCGGTTTGACCGGGTAGGTATGCCCGCGGATCTCAACTTCGTAACTTTCCATTGCCTCTTGAATAGCAGCGCTGACATCGCTGATACGAACATCGGTTCCGGCATTCTGTATTTATTAGTTCTGCTCTTTGGGTAGTTGAGTATACACCTGTTGTCTTACCTTGATACCGGTGTTCGTCGCATCCTTAACGGCGGCAAGCAAATTATCGTAGGTGGGGTCGAATGACATTGTGAAGGCACTATCAACAATCCACCCATTGATATGCACGCCAAAGTCAACCTTCATTACGTCGCTTTCTTTTAAGACGATGTCGGGTTGACCAGGATTGGGCGTGTAATGCGCAACACAATCGTTCAACGCAAGACCGGTTGGGAAACCCATTCCAGAACGAAGACTGCTTCCGGGGTCTAGCCCTGCATTGTCAAGCAGCGCACGCACGCCGTCCTCGATGTCCACGGCAATCTCCGTGAGTGTCTGACCGGGTCGGACATTTTGTTGTGTCCATTGGCGCACCTGACGATGCACCTCAGCCGCTTGACGATAGTCGTTGAGAAAACTGTCATCATGGATATGGCGACGAGACTGGTATCGCATCTCCTCGCCCGTCGTGCGGGCGGTATTGTCGACGGGATACTCATAGTGCTGAGTCTCGCCGCTCGGGTACCGGCCGGTGGGGAAGAGCTTGCTCAGGGGGACCCTTGGTGGGGACGACTGAGTCGAGGGGGAGGCCTTCTTCTTAGACTTCTTGCGTTTCTTCTTTTTTCCAGCATTGTTCGATGCCGGTTGTTGGGTTAGCGACATGGGATCCTTGGAAACCAGCCGGTCTGCCTCGCCATCATCATCTCCATCGTCGTCGCCCAAGGTACCATCACCATCCCGCGACAGATGGGTTCCACGAGGCTCTCCACCGGTGGAGTTGTTGATTGGAGTGGAGATATCATCTAGTTGTGGTAAGCGTTGCTGATAGAAGATGTATGAAGATTTTTATAGAGCGTATGCATACCTCCGCCTCCGCGGCTCTCATGCTCAGGTGTTTTGGATCCCATGCCGACATATGACCCGGGAATATATCAGGATTGATGTTGTTGTTGGATATTGGAAACAGAGCAAAGAATTCTGGTGTCAGATTTAAGTCTGAGGCAACCAAGGCGGTGTGACGGAGATATCCAAGCCTGGTTAGCGGGAAGTTGTCCCATCTTTGACCTGAAGGTACCTAATTGTACTTGAGCAAAACTTTGGCTTTTTGCTGACTTATACATGACACATGTCAGTTTACTGGCTCACTGCAAATATGTGGGTAGATTTGGTGGTGTCTATAGTTCTTCACTATCCCGAAGACAAGGCTCTAGTATTCTCTGACGAGATCCTTATGTACTCCGGAGTAGATGGTAAGGTATGGATGGAGTCATACGAACTGCATCACGTAGGGTGACTACAAAAGTGGACATGATTGGCCCATCTTATTAGGTAACGAAAAGACCATGTTTGCCAAGCGAGCAAACAACGCTTATGGTTCTCCTCGCTTGCCGTGCCCCACTCCCGCTATAAAACCACGGCTCCCACAAGAATTTTTTTCTTCCGACGCTCCAAGCTTGTAACGTCAACGTCAACAGACATTGAGCTTCCGCTCAACCTCCAAACTATGCTTTGGATTGTTCTGTCGTTGCCATCAATCCAACAAATCTCTCTTTCGCTATTCCATCTGTAAAAGGTATGCGAAGACTTTCCTCCCTCTCCCTGCCCAGCAGCATCCTCGAGTGATGACCCTATGACACGCTAAGGCATTCCTCAAACTTAATCACCATGTGGAATTCGTGTTTTTATCAAGTTTCAGCCTTGTCTGACATTCTGGATACCCTCAATCTGCTACCATTCAAGACTTGTCCCGGTCATAGTGCACTAACAGTCCTTGAATAGGTAAATTCCACTGCTCCCTCTCTCCTTGCCTCGGGCATGTCGATGAAGATATCTTGAACGAACGGGCGGACAGAACGTCTATGTTGGCTCCACACCCATCAAAAGCGAAGCGTACAAACTTTGCGGGTGTGGGACGACATATGCATTGTTGAGAACTCGTCACCTGAGCCTTTTATCTATCTGCTTTTGATGTGGTGTATGGGAATGACCGTATACTAACGAAGTCGATAGGTATTGTCCTCTCATCTGCTCTCTTCTCCCGTCCTGTATCAGTCAACATTATATGATGAATCCTTTTTATTCACACTGTTTGATCCGTTCGCGGAGATGACACTTATACAAAAATCTGATTTAATGAGGTTGGTAATTCGTACTTTGGATTACCGGACATGGCTAATAAAGACAATAGCCTGACTTTGTTGACATACAACTCTTTGTTGAATCTCACATGCATTGTGGTTGCCATGTTGCTAACCCCGCGAGTTGATATAGAAACCCAGACCATTGTAGCAAATATATTCGGCTTAAATTGTGAGTGCCTACCTTGTGCAACCTTGCCTCTATCTTATGATGATACCCTTTATGCTGTTCTTACCGAACACCATTGAAGAAAAACCAAAATTATTCACCTTGGAGAACTGATCTCTTCCTTGAATCGCATCTCTTATTGCCAGCTTTTGCATGTGCTTGACTAACGTGCAACTTAGGCCAGTCCGACCCATTTTAGACAAAATGAATGAAATCATTCTCGTTGAATACATATCCATATCTTTGCGTAGCTTCATTGTAGTCCTGTCTCATCGCACCGTTCGCGGCCTATCTACTCCACAAACAAGTTGTGCTTCTTATGCCACCCCTCCAAGCTATCACCGCCGTACACCTTATGCACCTGCTTCTTGCCTTCCGGCCATCGCACCCACGATGGCTTCGAGTCCTCCATGATGCAACACATTTCGTCCGGGATTGGCAATTCTGTGTCAATGGCGGAAGCAAACGGATGGATCAACTCGGGCCAGTGATGATCCCACAGCCAGAGCATGGTGCTGCAGTTGGAGCAGAAGTTGCGTTCGCTGGAACAAATCGCTTCATCGGGGGTGCCACGCGCCTTGACAGCGGAATATTTCCTTCCTGACGATCAGCAAGGCACTTCTCTTACCGCCCAAAAAAAAAGTGCACATACTTGATAAGGTTTTTCCCTTTCTTGATATTGAGACTGTCGGCGATTCCGCCGAGGTTGACGCTGCCACTGTACCCGCCTACTTTGCGACAGATGCTGCAGGCGCAGAGCTGGTAGGGCACTGGGGTTTGAGAGTCGAGGGTGAATTCGACCCCGCCGCATTGGCAGCTTCCTTCGAGCTTCCTGTTGCTGTTAGTCGCCATGATAAACGAACGACATCGAAGCTTCTTACATAGGCATGACAGGAGAATTCTCAATGTGGCTATTACTTTGTAGAAGTGTCAGTTGTCAGTTGTCAGCCCACATATGGAGGTGAGATGAAGTAAGGTAGTTCCATGGCTCCACGTCGGGCGACGTCATTGATATATCAGTTCTCAAGCGGACAGTGTTGAGACTCCGCATGATGCAGATGGGGGTTGGCATGCAACATCCGGAAAGGACGGAACCATGATGAGTCCTCATTCCCTGCAGGATTCCCGCTGGTCTTGTCCCTTCATCCGGGGAGTCGGGGACCCAGCTGAAGATTGCCCATCTGATAGGACCGGGCAAAGAAGCATCACCCCGACGCTGTCCCAAACAGGCAAAGATGCACTGTTTGTCGCGTTTGTCCTGTTTGTCTCCCCATCGGCCCCGAATCCGCCGTCTTTTCATATCGCCAACAGTCGAGTCCAGTGAGATTCATTGGGCGGTCTCCCGCTTGCGCGTTCTATTGTCTTACTTTTCGAGCCTGATATTACTCGTCGCTTCTCTGGCTCGTCTGATTTTGGTGACGTGTCAATCGAAATGGGTTTCGGAAGTCCGGGTGGTGGCGCCACGCCTATCAAGCCGACGCCGTGAGTCGCCATTCTCGTTATACCTACTACTTCCTTGATTGAGGAACAGGATGATGTGAATATTGTCGAGATAAAACAGCTAACTATCATGATAGCCCCGAGCGGGGAAGTTTCCCTCTCGATCACGATGGTACGTCCCTCCGATACCCGGCCTGGCCTCGACTACTAGAGCGATTGAATCATTGTCTCTGCTTGAGAGAAACGTCAAAATTCTAACGAATTGCATTGTGCTGGAATAGGTGAATGCAAACATCTTATTGCCGACTACCTCAAATGCATCAAGTCGAACCGAGGTGTGAACGACGAACACTGCCGCAAGTTGGCGAAGGGGTATCTCGCCTGTCGGATGGATAAGTACGTGACTCTGTCTCAGTCAACTACGTTGCATTTTCGAGAGCAGGCGCATGGAATAACCTTGTTCTCTGAATACTTCCGATGATGGCTAACACCGCGATCGATTGCAGGAATCTGATGGCCCCCGACGACTTCAGGAACCTCGGATTGATCTTTGAAAAGGACCAGGCGGCGAAGCAGGACGCTAGCTCTTCGACCGAACACAATGCGACGAAGTCGTGATTTTGCGCAACATTCTGTACGATATATACCATGGGCTGGATGATATAGATCTCTCTCTTTTCTAGGACTGCCGGGCGTTGTTGGATTGTAGCTAGCCGTGTATATACGTCAATTATGTACCATATTTTCTCAGATACAACTTCCACACTAGTACACAAATTCCCATTCGAATTACACTCAACATTCGCCAATGCTACCTGAATAGGTTCCTGTGGTGGTGTCGTTCGAGTACGTACTCCCTTGCAGCAGGATGAACTGGTCCATGCGGGGAAGACGCCACCACCACTCTTCCCGCACGACACACAGAACTACACCTCCACCACTCCAATCCACCAACCTCCACAACACAACCCCATATGTCGTCGATCGCACGGCCCCCAGACCCCTGTCTGGTGGGCATCATCCTCATCGTGCGCTCGCGCGCCGGCCCCCGCTTTGTCTTCCACTACCCACCCAACCCGCTCAGCGACAACGGCCTTAAACCCGCCCGGAAGCCACGGCGCGTCTCCCGCACCAAGAGCTCACGCAGCACCGACTCGAGCTCCAGCTCCGACAGCGGGCCGACCTCCGACGAAGACGAGGAGGAGCACCAACGCCAGCAGCAGCTACAACAGCAGCAACAGCAATCGCAGCCGAACAATGAAAGTGGGACCAGCGGCCCGCCTCTGCCCTCCGTGACGCATCTTGCGGGCAGCGCGGTGTCGCGCCGGTCGAGCAATTTCGGTCTCGACGACCACGTTGCGACCCTATCTGTTTCGCCGGGGGGTGGGGATACCCAGCGTCCCGGGTCGATTGGGTCGGGACGCGCGCTGCTGCGGAAACGGGGTGGCAATTCAGATGTTGAGGAGGATGCTGGGACGGCGTCGGAAGATGGTGCGGCGGGGTCGTCGACTACGGGCGCGGGCAAGCGGCGAGGACCATGTCGGGCGCCGCCGTGGGAATCGCTGCTGGGGCTTCCGGCGGATGTGTGGGAGAAGCTGTTGAGTCCGTCGCGAGCGTGGCATAAGCGGCGGTTTGAGGTGGGTATCAACGACCTGGCGTTTGTGGGCTGGCCGGTGTTTGTGCGCGAGGATGATGGCGGTTGGCGGAAGCAGCGGCGGAAGAAGAAGAAGAAGCCTCGTGCGGAGTGGGAGGGAGGTGAATTGGGCCATAATGAGAATGTGGCGGATGTGCGCGATGATGATGAGCTGGTTTCTCCTACCTCTAACACTCCTGCACCCGCTGCTGTTGATGCTGCGGCGATGGATGCGATGACGGCGTCGACGGAGACGCTGAGCCCGCATCCGATGAGCGCGTCAGAGTCGACCCGAGCGTCTGTGAGTGGTCGTTCTGGACGCGCGCCGAGTGAGTCAGTCGATGTGGATGATGATAAGGACTCGATGACGATGTTTAATGTTGTCTTTGTGCTGGATCCGCCGTTGTTGGAGTATTCGTTGCGTATCCGGGAGGTCTACGATAACATCATCAAGAAGTTCGCAAAAGCGTTGAAGTGGGAGCAGGCGCGGACAGGGTACGTCTGGAGGGAAGCGCAACACATATCGCATGTGAAGGAGAAGGCAAAAGAGAATGGTATGTCTTGGTTCTGTTGTGGTGGGTTGTATTGTGATCTGATGCTGATGTTGAACAGGGACTTCAGTCAATGCCCTTTACACTGAACTGATCAACACATCTTCTCTGGCGAGAGCGATCTATACTGTCTACACGAGCATCGCCGCATCGAAGATTGCGTCCGTCTTGCTAAGCCCGGATGTTTCTATCTCCCTGCAGATTCCGCCGTTGACCTCGACGCCGTACCTCCCCGGTCCGACTGAAAAGGCGTATCCAGGACTGTGGCTCACAACTGCCGATAGTGTCACGCCCGTCGACGATCCTACAGCGGACGAGAATACCTCGCCGCATCAGGTATTGGCCAAGCATTTTGCCCTGTTGTTGCTAGACAATGAGGCCACCATCCTGAAAGATGTGGACGCGTCCGGCGGTGCGCTGGCTCCGGCGCTGGCACACTACATCCGGTGCTCGAAACCTACAAAGTCTTTCGCACAGATCTCCGCTGCGTCCGGAATCCCTCTGTCGACCATCCAGATGCTCGCGAGTCATCTCGTGTACTGGCGACGAGCACGCGCCATCCCTCCCCTCCACCAACGCGACACATACATTGTATCGCCAAACTGCGATCTCAGCAAACTTGATGTCGCTACCGCTGCATATCAAGTCGCATTCCCGACGATGCCTAGCCTTCCGAAGATGTTGTCGGCGCTCAGTGGTACGCCACGGCCGTATGGAAGCTTCATTCCCAGCAAAGATCACAAGGACACATACTTTTCCATCCTCGCATGGTTACTGCGTGGAGGGTGGGTGACGCAGCTCCGGTCTTTCTCGCGCGTGAAGGTTACTCCTGAGATTAAAATGGCAGTAGAGATGGCCCTGCGCCGAGAAGAAGTCGACAAGTATTTGAACAAGCGCGGGTCAGCCTCTATCACCAGCGACGCCGGGAAAGTATCCGGAGACGAGTATGACGATGACGACGCCGCCTCTTCATCCTCGTCCTCCCTCGCAAGCCAAGACAGCGGCGAGGAAACCCCCATGCCGGGCCGATACAAGCCAGACGGCGAGCTGCAAATGACCCGCTCCCTCCTCGACCGAAAAACCTCGCTCAAGACTTCCTCATTGATCCTCTTCCCCCACCGGGCCTCCCCGTTGGAGAGCCGTTGGATGGACGAGATCGTCTCCCGGTTCACCGATCACCCTCGGCGGGCCAAGCCCGGGACCGAGGGAGACCCCGAGTATGCGGGACTGCAGACGTCGCTGAAAGAGTTCTGGCCCACGTACATCAAATACTTCAATGGCTACGATGCGCTCGAGAAGATCCCCATCCGGGAAAACGTGAAACGAAAACTGGTCTGGCAGGTGTTGACCCGTCTGGGCCTGGTGACCAGCTCGCAGATGCCAGCCTGGCTGGAGCCGGATGCCCGGGAACAGGTGCTGGTCAGTGTCCGACACTGGTAGCGGACCGAAGCCACCTGAACGATGTCTACGAATGACGAGGGAGCTTGAATCGCTCCCGGTGAATACCCATATCAGTAGTATGATAGTGAATGTTCCAGCGCCATACCTGATATACCCGGGGACGATGTAGACCGAATATCACGTGATATTGACACCACTCTGGCCGTTTCGGCGCCACGGCGCAACGGAAACCCTCCGAAGAATTCCGACAGACCATGAGAGTCAGTCTCTCTTACCTATGAAAATGCCCCATTTTGATTGATTCTGTCCTTCCCTCCGAGAACCGCTACGATCCCACTACTAGCGCATCGTGAGTAAGAGGAAATACTAGTCAGACAGGACCTCGGACGACCATCCCGTCCCCAGCCCTAATTCCATTGCTCAACCCACGCGGCCGAGGGTTAGTCCAGCGGGCTAAGCGATGATGAAATAATTCGAGGGTCCTTCCCTGCCCCGTGGAAGGAGACTGGAACCCACGGATGGTCCGCCTCGGCATTATTTTCTGGGTATTTCATGCTCAATCAGGGCGGCTTCCATTGGATGGAGCGGATATGAGGATAGTCTCGGACGGGTTTGTTCTGGTACATCGTAGGAGTGAATCATACTAATCATGAACCTTTCTCTTTCCACCACCGTGGGGTTCGGAAGTGACGAGGCCTACTCCAGAGTATGTTGATTTTGCTTAGGTAGACGAGGTGTGAGTTTATTGTAGAAAAGTGATTTGATACTACTCCGTAAGAGGAAGCTAGATCTTGTCATGTGTGATCTATCTATCGTGGGATGGTTCTTGTGAAATGAATTGCGTACCATGCTTTGATTTTGGTTCTACGGAATTACGTAGAACTAAAGAAATAAGAAAGACAATAATCAGAATAAAAAAAGAAAAAGCAGAAGAAAGGAAAGTAGCGGATAGACTAGGGGTTAGACTAGGACGGGCCCGCTGATGCAAACTAATGATGAAGAAATTTATGCTGAAACCACGTTTGGGGTCACAATTACCCGAGACGGCGCCGACAACCCCTTCTCCACAAGTCTACAAGAGACCTCCGGTTCACGGTCCTTGAACAGTGGTCATGCTGAGTGTCGGATCCAGAGGATTGGAGTCTCTTCTCGAGGTGGATCGTTCTTCTTCTGTTCGGTTTCCAAGCCTGATGGAGTATACTACCGATATACAGGTATTGGAGTGTTCTGACAGGTGGGTCCGGAGTCAATAGGGCAGCCAGGAGAGGAGGTACATAAGGTACCTACTCCGTACAGAAGGTAATATAGGTATCGTATTGAATTGGTCAGGACATGGGTCCACGGGGTGTGTTCCATCTTCACGAGACAGGCGTCTGTCCGTAGATTAATATTAACGATGATCCTGGGGGGTAGAGATTCGCTCCGGATTCCCCGTGTAGGCAGGGTCTCTCACTCAGTGAGCGAGCCTTCTGGGCCATCCTCCGAAGAAACAGAGTCCGTTCCTACACAGATAGTTATGTATGTACCTACCTACGTATACGGAGTAGTACCTCCAATATCCAACTAGGTATAGCCGGAAGATATTGAATCCTACAGGTAGGTAAACCCTTCCACGGCGACAATTATCAGATAACCGGACTGACACACCTGATCATTCTGCGCATCTGGTTCCACGGCGCACATTCGGTGCCAACTCATTGGCGACCGCAGCATCCTGTTACCCAGTCTGTAGCCTGCGGAACATGGACGAGGGGCGCAAAGGAGGGGAAGGAAGCATGGATCGCAGAGATGTCTTGTCCTCCCTCCCCGCCTTTGTTGTGTTGCGCTGTACACCGGGGGAACAGCATCTAGCCTCGCTGGGGAGCCGATGCTGTGCGAGGGCGGTTCGGGGAGGGAGTGGACGTGGGGAGATCATCGGTTTGGATGCCGGTGTTAGGTATGAATGCAAGAAGCGGGCACCCATAGAAACTCGAGGTACAGGGATCCGACCTTAGGTACCTCGTGTACCTAGGAAACTTACGAAGGTACTCCCTCTGAAAAGGTCGAGGTACATACATGCATGGAGGCTGAGAGGGAGTTCGGAAGCAGGCCCCCCGTGACGAGGGGAACCTCGGTAAGGATGATTGGGTCGGAGAAATCATCAATGGGGATGAATTGGATTGTGAGGGAACGCCGTGGCTGGACAATCAGATCAGTGATGGTTATTGTTGGTGTGGTGGCCGACAGACAAGTACAGCGCAAATGTACTGGGCGTTTGCCGGTGGTTTCCCAGGCAAAGCAGCGGATGGGGTGAGGAATGATCCTCCGGGTTGTTTATATGTCACCGGTTGCTCGGTCGGTTTCTGCCACCCCAGGATTTTCTAATCGTAGGAGTCAGGATGAGATCATCGACAATGCTGGAGAGGCCTGCGTGAGTCAAGTACTCTATCGTTTGGAATAATATAATGATCTGTACCCAGGTAACGTACCCTGGACAGAATCCAGGTATTGGTGCTGTATGGGATGGTATTCATCGGCCATCGGATACCACCTCCAATACCTCGTAGGTACATCGGCGGCCTGGGGCAGACCTCGCGAGGGTCGAGGGTTGGGCATAGAAGAAGCCTTGCTGTTGCTTGAATCTGGATTGAGTGGTATCAATTGATGTCATTCTTCCATAAACACATACAATCGCTCCGAGAGGGCATTCGTGGTGCAGCCTAGCAGTTTGATATCTCGACTCTGTAAGGTCCCTCACGCAGGTAATGACCGGTGGTTCATGAATCCCCACAGAAGCCCTGAAGTCCACGGAAAGAAAGCCTCTGGATTCGGTCTAGTAGTTTTTTTTTCCTTCTTTTTCTTTTCTGTTTGGTCTTCCCACACCCAGTCAGAAGTGTCGTCGTCGGAGTGATTCGGTATTATTGCGGTCTCTGTGGATGCGGGCTGGGGGTAAAGTTGGTAGTGATGGTATTTTATTTGATTCCACTTCTTTTGATTTGATTTTCTGGCTTGGATTGGATGGTATTTTTTTTCCCATCTTTTTTTTTTTTTTTTT
>RHLO01000134.1:0-37803 GCA_003719415.1 Aspergillus olivimuriae
GTAATATAGAAGTGCCAATAACGCGATAGACGGGGCCCGTGGTGGCGAGCGGATCGTGAACTGGGGGGAGATCTCGCGCGATAGGAGCGACTAGGACTAGCCAGGAGAAGGAGAGGGAATTGTGGCTGAAGACTTCCAGAAGTTTGGGCGAAATGAATGGCGTCGGGAGAAATGAAGAGTGGGAAAGGGTGGGAGGGAGAGACTCCACTTGCGATGGGCAGAAACCGACCAGAACCGACGAGATCAATGGGCTTCACGAGTCATCCTGACGGGATCCCCCCGGCGCGATGCATCAGACGAGGGTGGCCAGGGGATTCGGCTCGGTCCTACGGAGGCTGAGGTATCGCCAGGACGTCGCGCTGGCAGCGATACTGGAGGGAGGAGACTCCGGCGGTGCGATATCGACGCGACAGAACCAGATCGACCGGATGAAGGCCCCTTCTCTCCAGGGTCTCAGGAATCGACTCCGAAAGACTCTCGCGACTGACCCCGGTTCGCCCACCCACCGGGCCTTCGAATGGGTCCTGGATCCAGAGATGGGACTATGTCGTCGTGAGGTACTCCGGAGTCCGGAGATCAGGGGAATGGCGTATGCTTGGGCGCGACGAGCCCTCTGTCAGCATCATCCGAGTAGTATCACTCGAGGATCCCTCCGAACATCACCAGCATGGGGTCGGAATTCCTCCACCGTTGCAATAGTAATCATAGCGCGTCTGTCAGGGAATCTTCTGCCGACAGGCTTTTGACTTGAGCTTATTCTTTAGTAACTTTCGTTGCGTTGTGGTAGGTTTGTTTTTCTTTTCTTTTGACTTTTTACTTTTGACTTTTTTTTTCTTTTTACTTTTCATGATGATGATTTTGGTCGCCTTGAGGTCTGGAATCCTATGAAGTCTTCTGAACATCGGTCACATCCCCCCCGAGAAGGACCGTTGATTCTGGACCAAGAGGGGCCACACGCCCGGATCATGCTCACTGGTCTCTCGGAGCGCTCCCCCGAAGCCCACCTAAGCCATAGTCTGGTACGGAGCAGTGCTTCTCACTGCTGGGGGCAACCCTATCACGGACGGTCATATCCCTTATCCATGGTTCCCTCCCAACCATCCGAGCCAGGATGTTGATGAATACCCAGTATGCCCCGTCGGCTGGCATTACGGAGTACATCGGATTGGATTGCCCCTTTCCGCTCCATTCCACAGGGTCGTTTCCTCCAACCCCGGTCAGCAGACTCGGACGGAGGAGATCAGCTCGGGAGCTGGGCACAGGGAGATCAGACCCCTAGCTCACGTTGGAAACAGCCCGAGATCGGCAGTGGCCGTGTCATTTCACCATCACGATCATAACGGGTCCGGCTGAGGGACCTCCATCCGACGTGACCCATGGTCCCCGGTCCCAACTAGTCCGTTTCCGATGGGATATCGACAAATATTGCCTATCCCGGAGTAGACCAGCAGGCATTCACCAGGGAATTTTCCTCGGCATGGCCCGTGACGGGACACCATAGCGATGCCCGGGAAAAAAAAAAAAAAAAAAAAAGGTAAAAGGAAAAGAAGAGAAAAAAAGAAAAAAGGGGATGGCTTCACCTCGTTCGGATGCAATGGTTCGCTCGACGATCATCACGGCAACTCTCGGTGGGCAGGTCAGGAAGGTCCCTAAGGTTTGGTTTCCACTGTGCCGTCCTGGATGCTGCTTCGCACGTCTTGCCTCGCTTTGGGGGGTTTTAACTCGTGGACGACAGGGGAAAGTTAAAATTGCTGGACCTTATTGTGACCGACCTCCACTTTGACCCTCGGGTGATTGGTCTTTGCGATTCTTATTTTCTTCACCGGTATGGGGAGGACCAGACTGGTCGGTCGTCTGGGAAGAGCCGGGGTATTTTCCCCCCTGATACCATTCTGATGATGCAGGATTCGGGATCATCCACTGTGTAGGGCATTTCGGAAGTCTCCATCCAGTACGGAGCAGCCTTGCCCCTGACGTCGAGATGAGGTGATGACCTCAGCGCCCATCCTCACCCGCCCCGTCGTCCTGGGCTGCGACAACGGAAGTCACGGCACAGGCCCATCCGTCCGTGAAGACAAACCCATCTGGCTCCTCTGACCACTAGGAGTCCCTCCGGGTTGGACGATCGGTCGGAGTCCACCCGGGCGGCCACTCAATTGGAGGAGCCAGAGGGACAGGCCAGTCCGGATGTTCAACCGGAACGATACTTGAGGACGAGGCTAAGGATACCCTTCCCCGTGGCTCCTGGTCCAATCATCATGGCCGTCAGGGGGAGGCGAAGACAAATGCATCCGATCCCATCGAGGGAGGGGCCAACCAGAAAATCATCAAGACGGGGACGAGGAGAAGCCCGAGGGATGTTCCCCGCCGCTAATCACCGGGCGTGGTTGCTCCCCGGAGAATTTTTCACGGATTTTTGGTCCCTGACCCGCGCTGGGCCGCGTTTTGTCCGAAGTTGTTCCCCAGCCAAATACCGACATCCATGTGGACCGGCCCTCGTGCGTGTGGCGTTGCCGATCCAGCCTAACCGTCTTCTGCATTGCTGCGTACCGGCTCTCTCCCTCGGACACGAGACACTGGTGCGGTTCGCCTGTCCTCCGGATCAAACCCCCCCGGCCTGGACGATCGGGCGACGCGCAGTGGGAAGACCCAGGGCTCCCGCGCGGGACAGGGGACACCACGCCCGCCGCTGCCCGGGGCTCCCTGGCCGCCTCGTATCCTGGCAGGGGGTATCAAACAAGATTAGGTTGCTTCCCCCTCATCGGTGATCTATCCGCTTTTCTCCCCAGCCCAGCTCGATCCCAGCACCGATGGGTAGGGGTAGGGAGTCTGTATCTATGATATGATCCTTCGGGTGCTGGAGCGGAAGCCCCCGACATGCATCGGCAGGATCGAGGCCCGAGCTCCTCGTGCGTGGCCAACTGCCAGCTAACCCAGCTCACCCGCAAATGTCCCGCTTGCGTCGCCCAATGGACCACAGCGACTCAACGATCGAACGGAAACAATCTCCAGGCACTCCTTCTCCGCCAGGGAGGAGCCACGCACGCGTTTCTGCACCTTCAAGATGCATCGACCGGCTCATCTCGCAGACACTGGTGCTAGTGACAGATTCAGATCCACCGACTTGGTTACCGAGTACCGGTAGGTATCTTGTTGATCGCATTGACGATCCCCTCAGTCTACTGTACCGTTGATTTCCGGTGAAACCCAAAAACAATGGGAACGAAGAGGGGGTCAAGGCCCGTCCGCTCAAAAGGGAAGGTCTCCGCCGATGATCGCTTGGACCGATTCCATGATTAATATTGCTGGGGGTGTTCCCACGGCTAGTGTCCACAGGTACGGACGGAGTCTTCTTCCAGAGTCCATATCCCGTCGACCGCTCGAGGAATCCGTCGTTGGGACAGACGAGGGATAGGGCAGGGCCAGTTCCCCGCACAAACTAGTACCTAGTCCTGTTATTGCTGTGATGACATAGCATGCAGTAGTCCGGGCTAGCATGGGGATCGCGTTTCAGCGGTGGCTGGGGTCGGATCTCGTAGCTGTTTCGAGGATGGGGCTCCGTCCTGACAGAACCGAGCCATGGCATGTACGGAGTACTCCGTATGTGCCTACCCAGGGACGCTGCTGGCTATCTCTTGCTGTGGAGTTGCAGGCGCATAAGTCGCCTGGGACGGGCCGAGATCTTCTGCCGCATAGATACAGCCTATGTTCTTCGTACTTTGCTCTTGCAGTCGAGATGTACTTCGTCAGGGAGTCCAGGGAGAGGACGGTGAGGCGGTCTGCAAACTTTCTTCTCTGGCAATGGGTCGATGCCTCCTTGGCACCTCGCCCTATCCTAGAACCGGAATCACCAAGAGGAGCGAAGCCCCAACAAGCAAGTCACGGGAAAATTCCCACGTACCAGGACACCCTGACCTCCCGCCTGGGGTTACCTCTGGGCCATCTTGCCCTGTTGCGTTAGCAAGCATCCCTATCGCCCTGTTCGGTTCAACGACCGAGAGACGCAGGGGAAACAAGATCGGAAAGGAGACGGATGCTCCTCCAGGACCTGATTGGGGTTGCGTGCGATCTCTGGTCATCGACCAGATACCTCGCCTGTCCCAGGCATCAACCCACGACAACTGATGCATGGTGTGGCGCTTTTGTGGCGACGCCAATAGGAGTAGATACTCTGCTCCTCAGCCGAGGATATCCGTCGACGGTGAGGTAGGCACAGACGCTCGAGACTTGAGTTTTGACCCATTGTGCCCCAGAACACAATGTATACCTATCCTCCCACGGAAGAACATCGTCGTGGATAGCCCGTCTTAGTACACTGTTACTATAGGGGAGGGACCTACCTTACCTACCTAGCCCCCTGCGTATCGTACCAGACTAGGGTGACAATCTCGGCCACTTCCGTGGCCTGAAACCCGTCAGTCCGATCACACACAGGGTCTGTCTCGTGTTAATGAGTGTTCCTTCCGTCAGCCTTGATGGGGCGACCCCATCCCTGTCCCTATCCAACAACACTATCTTCCTCCCTCGGAGTACGATCCCATCGTAGCCCCGTCCGCTGCCACCACGCTCCGCTCCATCTCCAGTCCTTGGTTGACCGCCCGTACGCGATGGTCATCGGTCCCTTGGGCCCCTGTCGCCAAAACCGTCCACGTGGGCCATGCATTGACCTACCGGCTGGGCCGGTGTGGCGTCGCCCGATGGCCGGTCTGGTGGCCGGGAACGGTCCCCCGTGTCGTGTCTGTTGGACAAAAAGTCACAGTGGTGGGAATAAAGATAAAAATAAAAGAAAAAGAAAAAGAAAAAGAAAAGAAAAAAGGATACCAAGCCAGAGCAAACTGAAATAAAGACGCCATACGCCCGAAACCACCCAAGAGCCGTTTCTCGCGCCGATCCTCTTATATGCCATCCTGGTTCCCGTTTTGCTGTTGGGTAGCGCCCACCATCTTACGGAGCTCGTACTCCTTGGTGAATTCGCGCGAGAGAATTCCCAGATCGCGGACTAGTTCATGACAGGCCGCAATTACCGCATCCTTGGGAGTGATCTCACCGTCGGTCTGCACCCGGAGCAGGAATTTGGGGACCAGCGGATGGGGAACCTACATGTCACCCGTGAGAAACCCAGTCGTCCGGAATCCCGGGGGTAGGAAAAAATCGCATACCTTGTAGGCCGCAAAAAGCACGTGAGAGCTCTGCAGCAGACGGGAGCGCAGCATGTTTCCCAGGGTATGATCCTCCTTGTTGAAGGTGAAGATAGCCGAGGAGGGAATTCCTGCCGGGGGAGGTCAACATGATCGATCATACACAGGTGACCGGCCATGGAAGGGCACTTACGCGTATCAATCTCCATCTCCACCTTGCTTTCACCATTTGCGAGCACGAAGCTCTCCCATCTGAGTTGTCCCTCGCGGTTAGTGATCCGCATCCTCATGACAGACAGGGTCTGGTAATGCGTGATGAATGACGTGGTGGGCAGTGGGACGTTCAAACAGAAACAGTCAAAGAGCAGAGTCAAATGGTCCTGTCAAGTGGGCAGACCTGTGCGGCAACTCTTCAATCAAAGAGGTCGAAGGCTGGTGCCGTGGGTGAAATCTGGAATTGGAATTGGCCGCACGGGCAAACGCCTGGGTGGTGGACATGATATACTCGGGAGGGGGCATGGTCAGGGTTGTGGTTGTGTTATTGACAACGTCGCACACAAAACGTCGCTCAGAGAGATTTGCAAGGGGAGAGGAGAGTGGGTGGGGGTTTCGATCGGGGAATGGGGAACAGAGAGGGACAAGAAGGTGGTGGTGGTATAGGGCAGGGAACGAGTAGCCAGAGACCGCACCCTGGAGGAATCCCAACCCGAACCGCCCCTTCTCTCCTCTATACCGATGATCCATGCATGACAGGAAAGACAGTGGCACTTACCTATCAGGAGCGTTCATATTGACCAAAAGATATTTCGCGTAAGATATGGAGGGGGAAAGATGACCAGTCTATTGATACAGGGAAGCTCCCACCGTGATATCCCGGGGGTATCCTCACGACTAAGAATGCCGTAGACGGGGAAGGAGGAGAGCTGGGAGAAGACCGTGGGGAGCTAGCTGGTCGTTCGTCCGCCTGCCTGGTTATCTGCTACTGAACTTCGCAGGTATCCCAAAAAAAAAAAAAGATAAAAATTTCCCAGAACGAAGGATATGCACACCCCAATTTCGAGGTTCCAGAAGGCCAGTTGAGGTTCGATGGAGCCAACCCGACAGACAAGAATAAGAAATAATATGGGGGCCAGCAGACGGGACGACACACCGGATACGTCTTTATTATCAGGTCCTGAACTGACAGTCCATAAGGGAATCCCAAGACGGATCGGTCGGAGGAACGATGATCCGACCGCTCATCCCGTGACTGCACGTGACGGTCTCCGTCTCCCCGCGGAGATGAGGGAAGCATCGGCCCGCTCACCGCGACTTGGGACTTGCTCTGCGTTGATACCCCCTCAGACGATGACTCCAACCTAGGCTGGTGATTGTCTTACCCGAGTGACTCCACCGAGAGGGGGCAAGAAAGGGCTTATATACTGATGGCCTCCATCTTCTCCCCCCCCGCGAGAACTTTTCCCGCTAGCATCAGCGATACTTGATATACTTCTTTCCCCGTTGAATAGAATCCATACCAACCAAAACAACACTGTCACACTGGTCATCACCAATCTTCACCAACCATGACTACCACTTCGACTTTACAGTCCACCTACCCTTGGACCGCCTCGCCACTCATCGCATGTGCTCCCATGTTGAACATTGCGTTGCCCACCCTGGCAGTGTCTGTCTCGGCGGCCGGCGGGCTAGGATTCCTAGCAGCTGGATATGATGTTTCATCCCTCGAGGCCAAATTCCAGGAAGTGGTGCGCTTGGTGGAGCAATCAAGTCCTACACTGCAGCAAACGTATCGCGACAGCGGCGTCCTGCCCGTTGGCGTTGGATTTCTGAACTGGGGTGCCGATCTGGAAGAGTCGATGGCCGTGGTCGAAAAGTACAAGCCCTGCGCCGTCTGGCTCTTCGGTCCGAAGTCTCAACCGCACGATCTGGTCCCCTGGGTCGAACGACTACGTGCGATCGTCCCGACCCAACCCAAAGTCTGGGTACAAGTCGGAACGGTGGGTGAAGCCATGGCGGTGGCCGAGCGCCTGCGGCCTGATGTCCTTGTCGTGCAAGGTTCGGACGCGGGTGGCCATGGATTGGCACGTTCCGCATCGGCTCTGACCTTGGTCCCTGAAGTTTGCGATGTGCTCCATGCGCATCAGATGGACCAGATTCCCGTTCTAGCAGCGGGCGGGATCATGGATGGCCGAGGTCTGGCGGCTTCTCTGGCACTGGGATCCTCAGGCGCCGTCATGGGCACCCGTTTTCTGGCCTCGAGGGAAGCCAACATCGCACAGGGGTATCAAGAAGAGATCCTGCGTGCGTCCGATGGCGGCACCAGTACCGTGCGTTCCACCGTCTATGATCGCGTAAGAGGCATCGGCGGTTGGCCGGCGCGATATGACGGGCGGGGAGTGATCAACCAGAGCTATATCGACGCCGTCGAACGTGGCATGGGCGACGAGGAAAACCGCGCCCGGTATGAGATGGAACTGAAGAAGGGCGATTCCGGATGGGGTCCAGATGGTCGATTGACCACCTATGCGGGTACGGGAGTGGGCTTGGTGAAGGCCACGATGTCGGCGGCAGACATTGTGAGGAATACCATCCACGAAGCGCACAGGATCACCCAGCAGCTTGGCAAATAACTCTGGAGGGAATGCCTCCGCGACGATCTTGGGCACCCTGAATCGGAAGGATCACGAGCAAGTCAAGATGAGGGCGAGGTGAGATCGAAAGGAGAAAGAGCAAATTAAAATCATTTGGTGCTTAGATACAAATATGTAAACAACCCTTATAAAAAGCCAAGAGACCGTAAGTGCAATCGCCAACATGCCTGCCGGGAACTCCATGCCTCAACGACGACGAGAAACAGAACCAAAGATCAATCCGGTGAAGAGAGAGATGTGACAACGCGGAACTCCTCTTTCGATATGAACATACCAAAGCCAAAGCAGAGTGTGATGGAAAGCCCCCCACCCCCAACACAAACACACCCACACACACACACACACACACACAGAGAGAGAGAGAGAGGCGTCTCCTGGACACAGGGCCGATGAAGCGGACCCTCCAAACCACAAGTAGCCGCTTCTTCACTCGAGGCGAGCAGGTTTAGCAACGCAGCATAGGACAATATGTGCATGTCAAAGAACAATGCAGAACAAGACCGGAATTCGATGGGGTGGGGGGTGATTATCTACTAGGGATGAAATTAATGCACGGCCTTGAGCATGTCGCCAAAGCTAGAAGTTTCTTTCTTCAGCTTCCAGTTGGTTCGCTTCTTTTCACGTTTCTTCATCATCTCTGCCCAGCCTTCATCGTCGTCATCGTCATCAAGCCCAGCGGACTGCCGATGGCTCACAAAAGCCGACTTCCCGCCAGTGGAAATGGGGCGGGCCGTCGATTTGCTCAAGTGCGATCCCGGCGGCGGCGATGCGACCAACAGGGAGGATCGCTGGTTCTCGTCATTCCATGGCTTCGGCACATAGTGATAGGACGCCGCGTCCATTTCTGGCGGAACCGTCGACACCGGCCGGTACCGGGACGCCATCCCCACGTTGCTTCGTTCAGATGGCGCAATCGATGGCGCGTACCCCTGGCCGCCCGGAGTACCGGGGCGAATGCCACCCGAGGTAAACGGAGCGGGCATGGCCGGACTGTTCAGCCGAGACGAGGCGTTGGGATCGAGCATGCTCAGCGTCCTTTGATCGTTGCGGTAGCCGGTTGGGGCGTTGTGAATCGAAGCCGCCGAAGGCATCGAGGATGGCCTCATGTCGGCATGAGGCGGTAACGTAGGGGGGAAGCCGGCCGGAGGCATGAGCGGCTGAGGCGGGCCCTGCCCACCTTGCATTTGCATCATTTGCTGCATCCACTGCATCTGCATCTGCATCATACTCGACATCTGTTGCGACAACTGAATCTGGGCCTGCTCGGTCGGGGTCGCGCCCGGCTGAGGGTGGGGGGCCGTTGGCGCGTTCATGTTCATCATCGTGTAGGGCCTGGGGATCCCGCTGGGATGGGTGGGAACTGAGGGCATTCCATGATGTTGGTAATCGTACATCGCCTGAGTGTTGGGGCTCCCGCGTCTCATGGCCCGGGCACGCTCTTCGGTGGCAATGACGCCCACGAGACCGCCCGGGGGCAAGGCGGGGGGAGGTCCTGTCCCAGCAGGTGGGCCCCCATACACCGATGCCCCTCCCCCCAGCGCCATGGATTCACGGTTGGGTGCATTGACCAACCCGGCGCCGAAGTAGGGGTCGCGCGGCAGATTGCGAGCGAAGACCGGCAGACTACTGCGGTTTCCGGCCTCCTGACCCGTCACCGAGCTCGAAGACGAGATATACGGCTGATGGAAGGATGTCCGCAGGTTGGGGATCGAGGTGGACGGGTTGAGTCGACTGGGAGGCCGGTTTCTGTTGGGGAAGCCGTGCGCCGCGAGGATTCCCAGCGGAATCTCTTCGTCCTCGTCTCCATCACTGCTTTTCCCACTGCCGGATTGATTTCCCACGGCGATGGACTGCACTGTCAGGTTCGGCGCACTGGTACTGGCGCGTTCCAAGTCGGGGCGCAGCTCAGGGGCCGGGGATTCATGGCCTGTTACCTTCATCATCTGCTGTCGATAGACCGAGAGATGCGCTTCCTGTTTGCGTCGCAGCCTCTCCGCCTCGCGATTCTTTTCTGCCTCATCTTCTTCGTCAAACTCGCTCTCGGCGGACTCATCGCTCTTTGAGGCCTCGCTGTTCGACCGCCGGAGCTCTTGCTGCTGGCGATAATGTTCAAATTGGGACGGGGTCATGACTTTATTGGCACCTGTCGTGGGCGCCGAGTGCTTTTTCTCGTATTGGGCGGCTAATTGGGCATGGGCTGCGATGGAAGGATCCGCCGGCTCCCGGCCATATGGGCGAGTCTGTTCGGGGAGAACGTCCCGTTGATGGGAGGGACCCGCGTGGGCCGTCTTGTGTTCGGTGCCAAACAGGGGGGTGTCGTGCTCTGCATCGGACTCATGGTCTGATGCAAAGAGCATCTGGGAGCTTCTTCGGTTCGAGTAGAGAGATTCCATCACCAGTTTGGCGTCCTCATCCTCCACAGCGGCCGAGTCTCGCTTGCTGGCGTATAAGACGCTTCTTCGCAGGCCCCGGTCGCCGACTGGGGGAGGCCTCTCCAGCGACCGATGGTACGTCGTGCTCGGTGGGATGGAATTCGAGAGCGGGAGGGATTGGCGGCGATCCGAGGGGGGCTGGACGATCGGGGTTGACTCTGTCTGGGGCGATTCGACCGCAGTGAGGAGGCCCTCTTGCGAAAGTCGGCTCCCCCACGAGTACGGGGACGGTTCGACTTCCTTGGAACGGTCCGTATCGATCGGGGCGGGTCGGGTCGATCGGCCTGACGGCATGTCCGTGGGCGGGGAAGGGTCCTAGAGGAGGGCACAGTGAGCATTGGCCGTGATCAACAAATGGATGGGGTGCCGGGGAAGGGCCCTACTGGCACTGTCGCGGATTTCTGGGCGACCGACGGGTGCGCCGCACCATCTGGCTTCCCTACATCGTCGAACATGGTCTGAAAGTCGTCGCCGAGTTGGCCCAGGCTCAAGTCGGTGTCTAGGAGTTTTGGGGGGGTTGCCGTGCTGTTGGAGCCGGTGGTCATGGTTCGGCTCCGGGTCTGCCTCGGGGGGACCTGGGGAGGGAGCGGCGCCGGGGCTGACGGCTTGGAGAACCGTCCGCCAAAGGAGAAGGTTCGACCGGCGGCACGTAGGGCTCCGGACAGGGGTGGAATATCGTACAGATTGCGAGGATGCGGCGACTGGGCGTCGGTCTGGGCCGGACCATCAGTCGAGCGGCGCGGGAATGAGGTGCTGAACCGGATCGACGACGCGGTGTCGTCGGACTCTCGACTGTTGCGCCCGCGGTTAGTGAGGGTCGATTCAGTGCGAGTGGCCGCGAGGTCTGCATACCGGTTGCGATGGGGCGGTTTCTCCGCGGCCGCGAAGATGTTGTCGTGATCGTCGGGGGAGGACGACAAGGCGGGACCTTCGCTGAACCGTTTGGACAGGAGATTCCCTTCACTGAGGGACTTGCGGTCGACGGTGGGACGTTCGAACACTCGAAAGGAGGACGGGGGGGCAGGCTCGACTTCTTCAAAGGCATTGCCTGAGGACTTGCGGCGGGCAAAGCCTTTCGGGAGCTTGATTGGCATGGTCGCTCGTAGGGAGGGCCGCCGACACAGTTAGCGGGGCCACTTTTTTTCTTTTTGTTTTTTTCTTTTTGGATTTTAGTGTTGGGCCAGAAATTAAGATGAGGACCAACAGCTCCTCCGATCCGCAGGGACAAGGGGAAGTGGGTGTGGGTGGGAAAGAAAAGGGTCCAGCAGACGAAGACACCAGCACCGAAAAAATAAAAAGAAAACGACCAGAGAGCCGGGGCACTAAAGAGCGCCAGTGCAGGACCAGACGGACCGGCCCCCAGAGCCTAATGCGTCCGTCAGGTGAGTTGGCGGGCGAGTGTGTTTCCCATCCACAGGCCCGTGGCTGCCAGCGCGACGAGGAGGGACGATTCGGGTCGAATCTGGACCTGACCGAGTACGGAGTATGTATGGGACACACCGCAGTTGGATTCCGATGGCGGTGGGGCGTCGGCCAGGAATGGCAGGGACGAGACAGGTTGCAGCAGCACCGAGGGGGGAAGACGCAGCGGGCGGCGGGAGAGAGAGAGGCAGATGATTCAGGGGGGCAGCCAGCACGGGCGACGGAAGACGAACTGAGCTGACCCGCGCGGTGGTAGCGTCCTGGGCAATAATAATACGAATGGGGAGTGGCTAGGACCGTCGCCTAAGGTACTACTATGGTACATAGTACATACCACCAGCGGGGCTGAAGAATGATCCATCGTCCTACGAGGACCAGAGTCGAAGGCCCGATGCCGTTCGCGGGCCTCCCCTATCCGCTCTCGCCAAAGTTTCGGCGGACCAGCGAGACCGAGTGGGACGGAGGGATGAAGCGGTTCTGCAGACGAGGGACGGGACTCCCGAGGTCGGTACGAGGGATGTACCTAGGTACTCCGTACATTCTCTGCGGTCTCCTCCGTATGAGGTTCGTCCAGGGGCAGCATAACAAACCCCCCAACCCAAAACAGGAACCACCCAATCCCCAAAAGAGAAGCGCCCACCACATGACTGGCCGGGACTATTTTGGGGATGGACGATCCGATGGCTCGACCAATCCCAGCCGCCGGTGCCGTGGATCGTGTCGACCGCTAGTCGGGGGCCAAATATAGCATCGGTCACTACTCCGTAGTCTCACCACCGCCCATACATTAGGTACCTAGTACATACTCCGTACCTAGTGTCTGGCCCTCCCGAGATCAGGTCGGGGAGAACCATCCCACCATCCCCCCCGAACGCCAGGGACATACATACCTAGGTAGGTACATAGTAGTACATACGACGACAGAGGACGTTCTAGTCCAGACGGAGGACTACCACCGAGCCAACGCTTCGGGTTCCCGGCCCAGACCCTGCAACGAGAATCCCCCTCGGACGATGGGAATCCCGGAGCGTCGAGGGATGTGACTCCGGACATCGTAGCGTCCATTTCCGTCGACAAGTGGGCAGCAAGGAATAATATGTAATGTTGGCAGCAGGAGGAATTTCCCCGGCGACGCCGGGCATCATACATACTTCGATCCAGATGCGGTCGCGCCACGCCTGGACGATCGGCGGGTTTCGCGTGGTTACGTCGGTGGCCACCCGGAATGCTGATCCTCCCGCGGGATGGCCATTCTTCCTCTCCGCCCGGCTGGATCCGACCCAGGTACCTACATAGTATATACCGACTCCGGCGGGAAGGCCTGTGCTCGCCGCCGCATCCGATCGTCGTCGTCCCGTCCACCATGACCTCGGACGCATCCAGTCCACAACCAGGTCGCCCCCAGCGGTCTGGCGCCGAAGCTTGCGATAGTTCCGATCCCGCCGGCGCCAGGCCGGGGACAGCCAGCCACCATTCCTCCCGCCGCCGGATTCCATCCACCGAGCGAAAGCGCAGAACCGGGGCGCGGAAAGCTAGATGCGGCGAGGGGAGGGAAGAAGAAAGAAACTATATCAGATGAAAGGAATGATATGCAATTGCTGCCAACCGGAAAACGCCATCCCCAATCCCCACCCAACACATCATCAGAACGAGTGTGCGCGAAACCCTCTCGCCAACACGGAATCAAACATAATCATGGCGCTTGTGGATCGTCTGCGCATCTTCGTGGGGCCAGAATCCGTCGGGGGTATACTATCTACATGGTCACGTCCATCGTATCATCACCAGCGTCCAGGGCGCCTTGTTTCTCGGGGTCCGGAACGACCACACCGCGTCCGCGACCGGCCAACAGCTCCCGTCGCACCTCGGGCCCAATGTCTTTGTGTCCACAAACCAACAACAGGTCAAGGAGGGCCTCGCGCTGATCTTCCGTGATATCATTGCGATACCGCTGAGCAAAGACCAACAAGGACTGATGCCAAAGCACCGGAAGCTTATACGCCTGGGCACTCTGCCGAGCCGATCCCTCGGTCATCATCGAATCCTCGCCCTGGGACCCGGCGCGGAAACGCAGGAAATGGAACACAAGCGCATCAATGACTTTGTACGGCAACGCATACTTCTTTTCCAAGAAAACCCGGATGAAAGTATTCACCGCACCCGTGCTCTCCAGCGACGTCAATGACTGTTCCGCAGCCAGATCACACATCCGGAGCAACGCTGCGGCCGAGTGCAACACGGGAATGGAGACCCGTGCAATGACCGAGGAAACGATGTGGGCTTCCCGCAAACTGCAGGTGCCAGTCGAGACGAGGGGGAACAGCAACCCCTTGAAAAAGCAGGCGGGCTTATACAAGGCTTTTTTCAGCGCATTGTAGGTGTGGACGTTCAGCTTCTTCGTCTCGTGGATCTCATCCCGAACGCGATCGAGTAACACCGTGGAAATGAACTCTTGCGCAACGGCCGGTTTGGAGGAGATGAAAATTCGGGTGGCCGCGTAGACCGCATTCGCCGTCCAGGACTCCGGTCGGGTGATGTCCAGGAGGGTTGGCCAATTGGGAACCGATGGCAGGACCTTGAAAGGCTTCGGGAGGGGCCCGGATTTATAGCGGGAGAGAATCATGCCGACCCTGGGCCTCATTAGCAAGGCAGGCGAGAGACGCGCGCTTCCGTCAGAATGCTTACTTTTCATATACCTCAACAGCCTTGGCGGGGATTTGTACCGCATCCTCCGGTAGCCCACCACCATGGATGAAGGGCGCCTGATCCCCTGATTGCTTGGCCTCATGCTCTGCGATCTTCTCCAAAATAAGATCCGCCAGGTTCGTGCTTTGACCGGCGCCTTGCTCGCTGGGGTTGAATATCGGGTCCTCATCACCACCGGGGATAAATTTGTGGAACATATCAAGATCGTTAGGATCAACCTCCTATCAATAGGTCAATATCACTGCATGCAATGAACTCTGGAGCGAAGCCGGCGGGGAACATACCACACCCTCTACTTCATCCTCATCCTCCCATTGATCCTCTTTGAAACGCTCCTCGTCCTCCGACAAAACTTCTTCGTCCTCAAACCGCGATTCAAAATCAAAGGCCGGGTTCAATCTCTCGCCGATCTGACCCCGGGCTGCCTTTTGCTCAGCAGCATCCTCGTCGGCCAATTCCTGCCCAATCTGTAGGATCTTGCGAGACATTTTCGCATCGATAAAGCGCTCCCCATCTTCCTGCTCCTCGTCCGTACGTGACTTGTGCTTGGTCTTCCCGCTCGGTTGAGTTCGTAGATGGCCTCCCGTCAGGATGTCTTCGGCCAGCGGATTATGTCGGCGTGCTGCCGCAGCTGAGCGCGAGGACGTGGCTTTCGGCATGGTGGGCGAGGATTCCCTCAAGGCGTCTGGGAAAACGAGTCAAGTCGACTATCAGGCTGTATATTGGGCCCTGAGACACTTGGGACCCTGAGACACTTGGGACCCTGAGCGAATAATCACGAATCCGGGGGACACTGAGACGTCGGAAGAGAGAATGAAGTTGGCTTTTGCAATCTGGAAAATGTGTGTCAATTTCAAGATTAGGTGATAATAACTTTCCTGGCGCATCATAATTTTTTTTTTTCCCACTGTTCACCGCTCCTGAACAAGCCGCCACGATTGGCAGTCATGGCTTACCGCCTGCGTGCCCCTCCGAGGCAGATCCACATCAACCAGCGGGTTTCTGCCAGACAAACCGGCCCTGACCGCCTACGGACGGAGCTTCACCTGCTTTCCACTCTTGGCTCCATCCGCGCTCGCCTCCGATACTCTCTTTCAACTGTTCACGAGGAACAGGATGTTACTCTCTCTTGTCTGTCCATTCTAGTCGCATTTACGCTACGATTTTGGCTATTGGATGTACTTGTCGGATGCTAATCAAAGTACTCCAACTATCGCCGGCTGCTCGCGCGCTCTTTCCCTCTTGAACACCACCATCTTGTGAGTTTGGCACAATCCCGCTTGAATTTCCTCCCTTCGCCCATGAATCCGTACCTTGATTTGACATTGATACTTCTGTGCACAAATACTGGGCTAGTTGCAGATCGCCTCCCATTCCGACAATGTATCCCATCACCACCGCGCGCATCTTGACTATCCTGAGGATATTAACGTATCATAGCAGTCTACTCTAGCCTTTTCCATCTTCTGGCAATCCTGTCCATCCTCATAAACCATTTCATCTTTACGGGAAGTCTTCGCTCAATAACCTCGACCATGACATCCACTCAACCTGCCGGATCGTCGGCGCCCTCCTCTAACATCAATTCCCCCATCTTACCCCCAACAAACGCTCCCTTCCTCAATGGGTCCTTATCAGATGCCAACGTGCGATCATCTCCGATTCCTCCAAGCATTGCGTCAGGGCAGGTAGACGGGGCGAGGTCGAAACGCAATAAACGCGACAGCAGAAAGAAGCGCGAAGCCAAGGGATTGGACCCTGAAGCTGCACCACCCAAGAAGAGAGCCGTGGCTGCGCAGAATATATCACTGCCGAGCTCTGAATTGAGTATTCTTCGGCCTCTCTTACTTGCAGAACCCAGGCCCTCAGACCGACTCCCCCCTCAGCCTCGACAATTGAGCTTTGTCAATCGAAAATCGACGGCGGTGCTTGGCCAAAGCTGGGAGTTCTATGAAGTGGTCGACAAGCTCACAAACAAGAATGGGTTCCGATATAGCTACGCCATAGCAGACCCGGGATTCCCGCATATAAAGTATCGTCAGACTGATGTTCCCCCTTATCACGCTCGGTTTAGTTTTGAGGATTCGCCCGCTGCAATCCTATTCAGCAAAGATGCGCGGGCGGTTACCACTAGTGACCCCTGGCACACTGCACGTGCTAACGTGTGCGCGCGCGAGGGCACCTTTTACTACGAAGCTCGCATAATTAGCGGAGTAGTAAATGGTTCGCAAGCGCCACCTGCCGATGGAAACTCTAGGGCCCCAGCCAGCGGGCATGTGCGGCTGGGATTCGCCCGGAGGGAGGCAGACCTCGATGTGAATGTTGGCATCGATTGCTATGGGTACGGGATTCGCGACGTCAACGGGGAGGTTGTCAATCGGATGCGTTGCGAATATTTCTTCCCCAAAGGCGAAGCAATTTGCGAAGGCGATGTCATCGGAATGCTCATCACCCTGCCTTCACTTGCGCTCCACAAGAAAATCGTTGAAGGCACGTTCGATCCCACGACAGACAGTGACGCTTCTGTCGCCTGCAAGGAGCCATCAGCTGTGAATATTATCCGTGATCGGATCCCGTTTCACTACAAATCCGATTTTTGCTGGCAACAGTCGAACGTATTCGCTACTAAACAACTGCGCGACTATGCCTTCAATCTCAAGGAGACACCAACCTTCGGGCCACCATCGCCACTCAATAGCGAGGATGCCTCGCTGCGGACACTACCCGGGTCGAGTATCACGATTTTTAAAAATGGTGTCAAAATGGGAACCCCTTTCAAGGAGTTGTATGCCTTTCTGCCCCCAGCAAGTCGACTGGCAAACGGAACCAATAACCTTGGTCTTGGTGAGCGGGAGAATGCCGATGATGGGATGATCGGATATTATCCCGCCGTAAGCTGCTACGGCGGCGGTGCGGTTGAATGCCGTTTTGAGGGTCCATGGTGGGTTGGGCCTCCCTCGCATGCAGAGAACGGGGATCCGGTCCGGGCCATGGGGGATCGTTTCAACGAGCAGATTGTCGAAGACGTCGTTGCTGATATCGTTGACGAGGTCGAAGCAATGCTTGTTTGGGGCGGAGTGGATGGTGATATCGTTGGCAACACGGAGATCACCGGCTCAGACTCTGGTGCCGTTGGAGGTTCGGAAGTGCTAAAGGCTGGGGTTGGAGCAGCATACGAAGCCGCTATCTCCGTTGGCCTCGAGGACGGTCCTGCGGCTGTGCCAAATAATGTCGCGAATGGAAGGGAAGATGTTCCTGAAGCGGGGCCCAACAATGACATGCCCGAGGATGGAGGGGATGTTGGTGCATCGGGCACATCAAATGTTGAAGGACCCTCCGAAGCGCCTGAGAAGATGGCTGTGGACGAAGACGTGGAGATGACCTAAGGTAGACACGAAACCCATCTGAGCCTTAGCAGTAGAAGACCATGATCGGCATCGAGGTCTAACCATCCACCGAACCACACTCAGTGATGGTCTTTTCTAGGCTATCGCGAATAATTTGGAAGAACTTATGATACCATGATCAAAGATGATAAAGCTTTGGAGATTGAAGATTCAGTTCTCTATTCCGGGCCTATGGAGAACAGGGTCCCTTCTCATGTAGAAAGAAACTCGAAATGTTGAAATTTAGGTACTCCGGGTATCTATGCATAACGGGCCAAAAAAAAAAAAAAAAAACACAAGCAACTGATCTTCAAGAATCTTGGGCCTCCAGGGACTCGCCCACTTTTAGGACTATGTCATCATCGCCATACTGGCCAATGACTTGAATGCCTGTCAAACCGAGATCCTCAGAGTCCGGGGAATCACCGCGCATAGTGACTGGAACTGATATAGCTGGGAGACCCGCCAAGCTGGCAGGAACGGTGAACACGTCATTCATATAAGCCTCCAACGGCGATGAAGCGAGATTAGAGTCTGTTAGATCAGCTACTCGTGGTGGTGATGAAGGAGCCGTAGGACAAATGATAATATCCACGCCAGCTTTGTCCGAGAATTTCTCCACACACGTCACTAATGGCTGCGGCGCTTTGAAGATGGCGTCAAAGTCACGTTGGACTAAACGCCGAATACGCTGTGCTTGAATGAAATAGTTGTCCATGGCATCCGCGCTCAGACTGAATGCGCCAAGCAGAATTCGTCGTTTTACCTCGGCGCCAAACCCCTGCCCTCTTGTGACGGAGTAGAGGTAGTCTTCTGATTGCCCACCACCATCAGGACCCTCACAACGGGTGCCATAGCGGACGCCGTCGTATTTTGACAAATTCGATGACGCTTCGGCCGGAGCGAGCACGTAATATGCCGAGAGTGCAAGTTTGGTGGCGGGAAGAGAGACAGACCGAATAATGTGGCCTTGCTGCTGCAAATAAACAAGCGACCGCGACCAAGCACGGCGGACAGAGGGCGCCAATTCTGATATATTATATTCAAGGGGGACGCCAATGGTGAGAGGCAACATGGTACGGGACGAAAACGAGGGTGATTCCAGGTGGGAGAGAATCCGAGAGCGTGAAAAGGGCGACAAATTGGTTGGATCCCGTGGATCATGTTTATTTAAAATGGCTGTCGGTTTTCTCCCCCATTAGCAGTCGAGATCAGGCAGCCGAGATCAGGATGATGTACCGAAGATGTCACGAACACTAGAGGTCGTCTTTGCCATGATTCCAACTGTATCAAAAGAGTTGGCATACGCGACTACACCCCACCTGGAGATCAATCCATACGATGGTTTGAAGCCAACAGTTCCTGTGTAGGCCGCCGGTAGTCGTACTGACCCGCCTGTGTCGGTTCCCAACGCGCTGTTAAAACGGTAAGTTTGTATTAGCCAGGCACCCAAGGATCGATGAGCTATAGATGTGACCTACGCATAACACTGGTCTGTAGCAACTGCAACTGCACTGCCACCAGAACTGCCTCCGGCTGAGAGCGATCCAGCGTCGTGGCCGCTGCGCGAACTCTTGACAGGACCAAACCGCGAATGGACTGAATGAGATCCCATACCAAATTCATCCAAGTTTGTCTTGCCAGCAATGATAGCTCCTGCATCTTCCAACTGATCTATCACCGTTGCGTTGAAGGGACTGGAAAATTGATCGAGGAGGCCAGAAGCGCAAGTTGTAGGCAGGTCGCGTGTACATATGTTGTCCTTGATTGAGATCAAGCGACCATCCACCTTGGATTTCAAGTTGCCTAATGACTCATAAAGAGTGACCATGTCTTAGGGTACATGTCCGCCTTGGAGAAATACATAGGCAAGATTCTTACCCTGTTCCTGCCGACGACCTGCTTCTTTGACCCGGTCCCTCCATGCGCCCGAGGGTGGCAGGGCTGTAACGAAGGCATTGAGCGCAGCATGGGTTCTCTGATTTGCGAGACAGCGCTCAGCTTCGCGCACAAGCGACATTGAGAGAACGAGGGCAAGCTCGACAGGGACAACAACAACAATGCGGCAGCGCAGGCTCAGCGGAAATATTGGAGTGTCGTTTGAAGTCGGCATTTTCTGCTTCCCGTCGGCCCGAAGACCGGAAAGCCTCGACGTCATCTCCCTTTCCGCAGCTCCATCAATCACCTTCTTCGACTTCTCCTCCATTGCGATAGCAACTTTCCCTCCCCCGCTTGGAATTTGTTGTCCAGAAGATTAATCATGTTCTCTCGTGGCGTGGCTCGCTCTGTAGCTGCAACCTCCTGCGGCAATCGGTCGTCTCTCTTTCTTAGAGTTCGCGGAGTCGCTGCCCCTCTGGCCCCAGCTGTTTTTGTTTCTTCCTCGTCCCGTCGACACATTTCAGTATACGGCTACACACAGTCCAAGGCGCTTGTGTATTCTCGATATGGTGAGCCTAAAGATGTACTTCAGTATGTTACAGATTATATATAGCAATGTTCCATGAGTCTCTGGCCAAAGCGCCCCTAACAATCTGCCACAGGCTTCACAACCACTCGATCTCTGCGCCTCATGGAACCCAAGTCACTCTTCGCCTTCTTGCTGCGCCCCTGAACCCGGCCGACATGAACCAGATTCAGGGTGTATACCCTAGCAAGCCGCCTTTTGAGTCGACCCTAGGCACGCAGGAGCCCTCCGCTGTAGGCGGGAATGAAGGTGCTTTCGAGGTCATCTCGACAGGATCCAATGTGAAAACATTGGCTAGAGGTGACTGGGTCGTGATGAAGAAAACAGGACAGGGTACCTGGCGCACGCATGCCCAGTTGGATGAGTCTCAGCTGATCAAGATCGAGAACAAGGAGGGTCTGACCCCTCTCCAGATCAGCACAGTCAGTGTGAATCCTGTTACGGCATACCGAATGATCAAAGACTTTTGTCAATGGGACTGGATGCGTTCTGGAGAAGAATGGCTTATTCAAAATGGTGCAAACAGTGGGGTCGGACGTGCCGCTATCCAACTTGCCCGTGAGTGGGGTATCAAGACGCTTAACGTCGTCCGGGAGCGAAAGACCTTGGAGGAGACCGAAGCCCTGAAGAAGGAACTTCTGGACTTGGGTGGAACCGCCGTGGTCACCGAGGCCGAGTTACTGTCCGGTGAATTCAGAAATATGGTGAACGAGCTCACCCGGAAGGGCAAAGAGCCGATTCGTCTAGCTCTAAACTGTGTTGGGGGGAAAAGCGCAACTGCCTTGGCCAAAACGCTGGCTCCTGGCTCTCATATGGTGACATACGGAGCGATGTCGAAACAGCCGGTAGCCTTGCCCTCGGGCCTTCTGATTTTCAAAGATCTCGTGTTTGATGGCTTTTGGGTCAGCCGATGGGGCGACAGGCACCCCCAGCTCAAGGAGAACACCATCAATGATATCCTCGAACTCACTCGAGCGGGTAAGTTCAAGGATATCCCAGTGGAAGAGATTGAATGGAGCTGGGACACTGAGGGGCCTGTGCTCGCTGCAGGGGTACAGGAGACCCTGAGTGGGTTCCGCAGTGGCAAAGGTCTGTTTAAGTATGTTGGCGGTGATTGAATCGGTTCCATGTGACGATGGTAGGGGCTTTAGCAATGTAATATTATGATATGCAAGTGAAATGCACTATATATTGTGGAAGATCGGCTACAAATTCTAGAAAAGCGTATGATGTATCATAGATAGGGATGGAGATCTTCAATCTGACATAAGCAAGAAGGCCCTAGGTGGGACTAGTCCTTACCACAGGGCCAATTCTCCTTGATCCAGTTCGAAATAAGGCTTGTTAAGGTCGTCGATCGCATGTAGACATCGCTATCCCGCGTAAAGTCGACGTCAATACCAGCATACCTGGCTGCCAGAGCCACATAAGATTCTATGAAGTCAATGTAGACAAGATCCACCGTCTCCGGGATGGTCGAAGGCTCCGGGGTTACCAAGGCATCAATACAATTAGGCACCTGATAGGATACGAGAGGGGAGTGGAGGGTATCATCTCCGTCAGTACCTCCATCATCTGCCGTGGTATATCCAGGGACAATGCGAGGCGTATCTTGGCTCTTGCTGAGTAGTGGGGCCTGATCTGCAGAGAGCGACAATTCCACCCCACTGTGCTGCGTCAAATCATTGACAAAATCGGTCAGCATCTGCGTACGAGCTGCCTGCTGCGGCGGCGCAAGAGTCCACGGCAAGCTCGCCGAGGCGCTTGAGTCTGCGGTGAGGATCTGTGGCTGTTTATTCAGGACTTCAACAACAAGTTTTGCTTTCTCATAAGAGACATCTTTGAGATAACGAAAACCACTCGTGAACGGGGATACGATGTAAGTAGTATCCCGCGTGAAGGGTCCTTCGAATATATCAAAGCGAATGGCGCCAGTATTGACGACCACGAGGGCTGGTTTTCCCAGCCGGGATTCATCCCGTGTGGACTCCGGAAGAACTTCCTTCTGGAGCCAGGTATAGATGCTGTCATTACTGGAATGTCTCACGCGTGACATCCATAGGTCCCGGGGAGCACACCCGTAGATCTCATCAAGGTGGAGAGCACTTCTAGATTGTTGTATAAGCCGGGACACATTTTGCCCGTGCTCTGTTGGAAAGGTCTCTTCATCGAGACCAGTGTGATGATGGAAGGAAAAGAGGTTGTTGTCAATATACATACGACGGAATGTTGGGGTTTCCAAGGCAGAATGGACACGTCGGTGGCGAGTCGGCAAGCCGTCTATCGACATGAAGCCTATGGTTTCCATAAATCGGCCACTGGCTAGGCCGTATGCCCTGGGGTCATAACGAGCAAAGTCCCGAATGTGGTAGTGGCCACCGAAAAACTGAATTGGTACGTCCCAACGGGCAGCCCTGATCGCTTTGAAAACAGCGTCGTACTCCTTGGAGTGGACCGGGACATGTCCGATGACCAAAAAGAGATCTACATCCTTGTCACGGATGGCCTCCTGGAACCAGTCTTGCTTAATGGTGGCTTCAACAGGTTGGACGACAGTGTTGTTGTAATTCTTTGTGAAGTCGAAGAGAAAGCCAAACGCCACGATTTGGATGCCTTGATTCTTCGTGGTAAACTTCTTGTATCGGGGGGCTAACGGGACGGGTTCTTGGGTGGTCGGATGGATAATGTCAATGTTCGACGCCAGATAGTTACCCCGGAAATTGGGGACGGTAATAAAGAACTCGGCCTGGGAGGTGTTGGCTTTGTACAGCTCGTGATTCCCGGAGCAGAGTAGGTCAATCTGCTGTTGTTGAAGGATGTCGGATATGTAGACCCCCGGCGGTTCGGACGAGTCATAGAGCCCGTTGCCTTCGACGCGGTCGCCGGTATCTATTACCAGGAGATCATAACCTTGCGCCTCTGCCTTCTGTCGCATGCGCGTGGTAAAAGAGACATAGTCCCCCCAGTCTGCGGCATACGAGGGTCTAGGGAAAGGGGAATGAATCAGTACTCAACCGAGACCGGCTGCGATGGCAGGCAGGCATACTCCTGTAGATGGCCAGCTAACCAGCCATGCGTATCGGTAGTGTGGAGAAAGTTGAGTTGGCCCCACGACAAGTCTCGCAAGGGTGCGGCGATAGGGGACGGAGCGGAAGGCTGGAGGGCCAAGACGAGAGAGGTAGATGCGAAAAGGAGGAGCGGGACGAGGAGGCTGCAGGTGAGGGGGTACATGCTCACGGGGATAGAGATGTCCGCACCGTGAGGACGGGTGGTGGTAGTGGTAGTCGTAGGAGTGGAGGAGCGACGGAGAAGTGACGGAGACCGGAGGAAAGACCCCAACAGCAGTCGGACGGAAGCAGCCGCCCGGTGAGGCGCTGAGTCAGCAGCCCAACAACTCTCCCGGCGCTCACCACCGCCCGAAAATCCATCCAACCCGTTCAACCAAGTGTTTTTGTCGGCGCTGCGATCGTTTTCTCTCGGAAGTTCGGCTTCGTCCTGTCTCGTTGCACTTTCACTTTTGGCCCCATATTGCCTCTCGGAGTCCTCCTCGCTCTCTTCTCCGCTCACTTTTTCACTTCTCTCGCCCCTCTCCTAACACATCAGCCCGGCCATGGCTGCTCCCCGACTTTTCCGCCCAGCAGCTCGTCTGCTCTCCTCGCGCATCCCCTCTGCTCGTCCCGCATTCGCGCAGTCCGCATGCGCGCCTTCCCTCCTGCGCTTCCGTCGCGGCTATGCCACGGCCGGAAGCTCTAAAGAGGTCACTGTCCGTGATGCGCTCAACGAAGCTCTTGCGGAAGAGCTGGAAAGCAACCAGAAGACGTTCATCATGGGAGAGGAGGTCGCACAGTACAACGGAGCGTATGGAACCCTGGCTTCATCGCTACTATCTTGTTTCCACCGGCAATTGGCCATCTAACACATTGGGCTGGGATAGTTACAAGGTCACAAGGGGTCTGCTGGACCGCTTCGGTCCCAAGCGGGTTATTGATACCCCGATCACAGAGGCAGGCTTTTGCGGTCTGGCCGTCGGTGCCGCCTTGGCCGGTTTGCACCCCATTGTAAGCTCCCACCAGCTGGAGAGTCCCTAAAGCGATCAAATCATGAGGCTAACATGGATGTCTTCCTTTCATCGGGCAGTGCGAGTTCATGACCTTCAACTTTGCCATGCAAGCCATTGATCAAATTATCAACTCGGCCGCCAAGACTCACTATATGTCCGGAGGTATCCAGCCTTGCAACATCACTTTCCGTGGTCCCAACGGATTCGCCGCCGGTGTTGCCGCCCAGCACTCACAGGACTACTCCGCCTGGTACGGCAGTATCCCGGGACTGAAGGTCGTTGCTCCCTGGAGCTCGGAGGATGCCAAGGGTCTGCTGAAGGCTGCTATCCGAGACCCCAACCCCGTTGTGGTCCTCGAGAACGAGTATGCATAACCCGAGGACCCGAATCTTTTTTGTGATCTAGGTCGCTTTGAACTGACCATGCCTCTAGGCTTATGTATGGCCAAGCGTTCCCCATGAGCGAAGCCTCCCAGAAGGACGACTTCGTTCTGCCCATTGGCAAGGCCAAGATTGAACGCCCTGGAAAGGATCTGACCATTGTCTCGCTCTCTCGCTGCGTCGGTCTCTCTCTCAATGCTGCTGCTGAGCTGAAGCAGAAGTACGGCGTGGACGCTGAAGTGATCAATCTCCGCTCTGTCAAGCCCCTTGACGTGGAGACAATCATCCAGTCTCTCAAGAAGACCGGCCGTCTCATGTGCGTCGAGTCGGGCTTCCCGATGTTCGGCGTTTCCTCTGAAATCATGGCTTTGTCCATGGAGTACGGTTTCGATTACTTGACCGCCCCTGCGGTTCGTGTCACCGGTGCCGAGGTTCCCACTCCGTATGCCGTTGGTCTGGAGAACATGAGCTTCCCTCAGGAAGATACCATTGTTGGCCAGGCTGCCAAGCTTCTCCGCCTGTAAACGGGTTTTTTGTGAACCAACGACTGGTAGGAGTTTAAGGAAACTGAATAAAATCAAGCCATGTATCTAGTACCCTTTTTCCCGGATGTGGCCGTGTCATTACGTCTTTTTTTATATTTTTTTAACCACTGCCTGCCATCTTTCCACATTCACTGTTGATCTTTTCTGGAAACTGTACGACTATCACAAAAAGAATAAATTTTGCTTGCATCTCTCGGTACCATCCAGCGGATCAGTAGTACCTCACACTTCAGAGAGCCTGCTTGAACATCTTACCTTTTGTGTCTTATCCCTGCCTGGATTGACTTGCATCAGTATCCATTCCAACGATGGCAGGACTTTGTTGACTGCCAGCTGTATGACATAGCTATATGTACGGCAATATTCTGATAAGTTTAAATCTATGAATACAATCATATTACTCGGTAGTGGCAGAAGAAAATCAATACGCAACCCCTGGACTTAGTCACGACGCCTAATTTTCAGATAACGTCGAACAACTCGCGCATTCACAATATATGTTGAGACAGGAAAGCGATACTTTAGGAGACAATTACCTTCTCATGCCGTGAGAGACTCTATCCGAGGCGGACTCAGGGAGCCAGCACACCTTTGAAAGCAATCTGTCGGTTTCCGTGGGTTATAGTAACCACCGCCGGTGGGAACATCTGCATAATCATCCTCTGTATCGCTTTCGGCAGACTCCTGGGACTTGAAATCCTTTTGGGGCTTCCCTTGGCTGCGGTACGAATCGGCGGAATCGCCCCGACCAGAGCCATCACCACCACCACCACCACCATCATCATCATCATCATCATCATCACCGCCAAGAACATTTTTCTTCGTTGAGATGGCTGGGACAACAGGGCCCTTGACAGCAGTGAAGGAACTTTTGAATCCACCTTTCTTAAAGCCGCCCGCGGCCCCGCCACCCCCAGCGTTTCCAGAATTTGTGGGTGCACTGCTTTTGTTGGTGTCAATTACTCTCAACCCAGCCTCTGCGTCAGCTCTCTTCTCTGCCCGCCGGGCTTTTTCCGCCGCATTGGGGTCGCGGGAGAGCTGTTTCAGATCTTGCAGGCGCTTGCGGTGCTGGTGATCGTAGGATGAGATATGGGCTTCATATTCTGGATGGCGCGAGTATGATTTGTTGCACAACGTGCAAGTGAAGGAGCTTAAAGCTGACCGCGCCGATTCGGTCTACATGAGCATAAGCCAGTGATGGTATTAATATGTAGGTGAGAGGAGAACGCACCTTGGGGGTAGGGTTGGTGAAGCCTCGCTTTTGCGAGATCAATGAGTCTCATATCAAATGAAGCGACCAAGAAGCCTGGCAGAGACGAATGACTTACTGGTGCCATAGTACTAGCCAATGCAGACAATCCAGTTCGGGTTCTTGTGGACCGAATCCTAAACAGAAGGAGGCGATGATGGTGATCGACCTGTCCGATGCGGAGGGCGCGAGTGATTCTGCCTGTACAAACTGACCGCCTTGGTTCCCGAAGGACCCAATCTGGTTAGCTCCTCCAGCGGGCCAATCGTTGCGGCTGTATTGTTGGGAGCCTGAGGGATCAACCAACCAGCCTTCTCATTCTCAGCCTCAACCTCTTCGGTCATAATTTTTCCTTGTTACGATGCTATGATTGTACAGAGTATGATACGACTGACCTTGGTTTTTCTCTTTCGCCCACTCCTTCCCACTCGCTCAAGTACATGAATATCTCTTCACAGTTTACCACCCCACCATGGCATCCTTGAATACCGGGGAAGATGCCGAGACGCGCTCTGTGATCTCCATGCGTGAATTGGATCCTTCCCCAGTCCGCGATGAATTCCCCGACATCGAAGGTGGAGAATATGTGCCCAAAGCGCAAAATTCTCAGTTGCCACCGAACGATCATCCACCCGGTAGTCGTAGCTACGACCTCGGCCTCCGTGGCCGGAACTGGGATTCCTGGTGTATGTCTATCAGATTGCCCTCCCCAATGGGTCCGGATGGACAGACGACAAAGATGCCGGAAGGAGTAAGAGATAAGAACTCTAACATCGTTGGCTTTCGCAGTATCCGTGCTCCAAAAATACTCGACATACCCGCCCACGTTCTTCTTCGCATTGCACTTCGCGAACACCTCCCTGATCCCGTTAGCCACCCAGTCCGTCGCCGACAGCGAAACCTTCCTGCTTTTGACTAGGCCTGTCTACCAGTCCCCGTCGCTCGAGCACGTGGTCCTGACGATCCCCATTGTGGTTCACATTGCGTCCGGCATTGCCCTACGAAACATTCGCTCTTCACGTCGCGCGCGCCTCTATGGGGCAGAAACTCGATCCCAGCGGCATTCTCTATCTTTCTGGCCCCGGATGAGCTTACAAGCACGCCTGGGATATGTACTCAGCCCGCTGATTGGGACCCACGTTCTGGTCAATCGCATCACGCCATTAATCGTCGACGGTGGAAGCTCGGGAGTCGGACTGGGATATGTCGCGCAAGGGTTTGCACGCCGCCCTGTCCTCTGGAACATTTACTATCTGCTCTTCGTTGCTGCTGGGGTGTGGCATGTGGTTGGAGGATGGGCAGCGTGGATGGGATGGAGAGTCACCACTGCTCGCAAAGACCAACGGGGCAAGAAGGGCTCCCTAGAAGGGTACCTGGGGTACCCCGAAAGCGAGCAACGGGCTAAGCGCCAACGGAAGATGTGGTGGGTTGTCAACGGCATTGCTGCAGTTGGGGCATCTATCTGGATCGCCGGAGCTCTAGGCATCATCGGATGTGCCGGACAGGGCTCCAGCTGGGAAGCGAATGGTTGGAACGAGATTTACAGCCATGTGCCTGTCATCGGGGCTTGGTTATGAGCAGCATGGCTCGAAGCAGGAAGCTTGATTATGAGTACATGCCCACCGAATGACTTTGTGTGTAAAGTAGACATCAGATAGAACATACATAATAGCTAATCATGACCATGGGCGTCTTCGCCGAACTTCTGATCGTCTTGTGGCATTTCTCCCATACTTTTAGGATTGAGGTTGCGTAAACTACTAGGTAGTATGTACTTCATACTCCAGAGTACTACTAATAACTGCAGGATGGTCCGTGCGTAGTTATCCGGAAACCTTTTTTTCTTTTTTCTTTTTTTCTTTTTTTTTTTTTTTTTTTTTTTTGGGGGGTGGTCCCGGCCCGCGACGAGAACTCGCAGCAAAAAACAATCTCTCCAGACAACCGCGCTCTGCGAGCAATCGATTCTCCTCATAAGAGGACGCTCGGACGACGCTCGAGTCCATGCGTTTGAATCAGTCTCTGTATCGTGCCCTAACAATTGGTTCTATCTACCAACGCCTGCGACCAGCTGCTCGGTTTCCGACAGCGTTCAATCTTCCCCGCGATCAGCTTAAACAGCCGTTCCTGCACTGTTCCTCCTCATCTCGCTTCACCGAGATGGACGGTCCAACACCTGCGGCTTTATCAGATCAATCGGTCCAATTCGAAGGCAACCAATACAAGGTCATCAAAGAAGGGCGTGCCCACATCCTCAACCCGTTAGCGCAGGAGGCGGCTTCGAAGGGACCGAGAAGATATCTCAAGGCCGACGATGAAGCTCAGACCGTCTTCTACAACCCTATTCAGCAATTCAACCGAGACCTGAGCGTTTTGGCCATTCAGGCGCATGCGAATCATGTACAGGCACTGGCTGCGCTCAAGGCAAAACGGGTGATGTCTGGAAAGGGTAAGAAGCGCAAGAGAGATTTTGAGCAAACTTCCAACGGCGAGACTGAAGTGATGGAGAAATCGCACAAAGAAAACAAGCCCTCTGCTGTCCCAGATTCGGACATCTGCTCTCCCCTGACCTTTACCATCCTCGATGCCCTTTCTGCCACCGGGCTGCGTGCATTGCGTTATGCCGCCGAGATTCCGCTCACCACTTGCGTTGTTGCCAATGATTTGTCACCTTCTGCCATTCAATCGATGAAAATGAATATAGAATACAACAAGCTCGGAAAACTGATCCAACCCAACATTGGTGACGCTCGAGCATATATGTACGGTCTTAGCAGCCCACCGAACGCCAAGGATAGTTCGCTCCATAAAGGCAAATTCGATGTTATCGATCTTGATCCCTACGGCAGTGCCGCGCAATTCCTGGATGCGGCAGTGCAAGCGGTCAAAGATGGCGGCCTTCTGTGTGTAACCTGCACTGATGCCGGTGTTTGGGCGTCGAACGGCTACCCTGAAAAGGCGTTCTCACTGTACGGCGGCGTACCTCTCAAAGGCTCTCATTCTCACGAGGCAGGGCTACGCTTGATTTTAAATAGCCTGGCAATGGCTGCTGCTAAGTATGGACTAGCGATTGAGCCGCTTTTATCCCTGTCCATTGACTTCTACGCTCGAGTGTTTGTCCGGATTCATCGTTCGCCTGCCGAGGTCAAGTTCCTTTCAGGGAAAACCATGGTGGTGTATAACTGCGATGCGGGCTGTGGTGCCTGGACAACGCAGCTCATCACACAAACGAAGACCAAGGCAGACAAGAATGGGAATCCATTTTACCATCACGGTTTCGCTCAAGGCCCAGTTGCGGACCGGACATGCTCCCAATGTGGCATCAAGACACATTTAGCGGGTCCCATGTGGGCGGGCCCCTTGCACAACCCGGACTTTATCCAGAAGATCTTGGACCTTCTTCCCGGTGCCGACAGGGAGATATACCATACAGTTGACAGGATTGAAGGCATGCTGACGACCGCTCTTGAGGAAGATCTGGACATCGGCGATCCTCTCGGACGCGAATCCCCCGAACCTGCCGCCGTTGAAAGTGCAGACGACTCCACGAACGAATATTCAGCCATCATACCTCGAGCCGACCCCGCTCTTCCAGCACAACATCCCTTCTATTTCTCCCTTAGTAGTCTCTCGAAAGTGATCCATACATCTACCATCCCGTTTGATGCATTCCGTGGAGCACTGAGACACCTTGGCTATCGCTCCACGCGTAGCCATGCGAAGCCCAACACAGTGCGGACAGATGCTCCCTGGGAAGTGATTTGGGAAGTCATGCGCGAATGGGCCCGCCAAAAATCGCCGATTAAGGAAAGTTCTTTGAAGCCTGGTACTGCCGGGGCAGCAATCATGGCAAAGAGTCGTGAAAAATTGCAGATAGATCGGCGTGAAGAGCAGCCATTGGAACTGTTGAGGCAGGAAATTGTGTCTGCTGCGGAGAGCGGAAAGGATATCGCTGAACTGGTGACCAAAGTTGAGGCGGCATTGTATCGCTCTGGATCTCGGCCGTCTACAGGGCAAACCACGCGTGGAGTAGCCGGAAATGGCGGGAATCAACCGCAAGAGAATCTGAGGCAATGTCCGCAGAAGACCCCCGCCTCACCCACTAAGAAGTCCGACCCCAGTGAGTTGAAGGTGGTATTTGATGAGGTCCTTGGGCGACAGTCGTTCAAGAGCAAGCGTCTGGTGAGATATCAGATCAATCCTCGAGCGAATTGGGGACCACTGAACCGAGCATCTGGGAGGAGGTAGACTCTAAACTTGTATACTGTACGTACTCTGTCGAACGCCGTTTCCGTTCATTCTTCTTCTCCTGGTTTCTATCTGTTTGTTTCTCTGCATTCCAAATGTAGGGGATAATCTGGCGGGTAGCATTCATGGAGCGTTGTGATTCCTAATTTAGTGGATTTGAATTAAACAGTGTGCTTGAGAGCACAATCTATCTTTGATTAAGCCCCACGCGTCTTCCCGTGTCCAATATGGATCCTTTCCATGATAACAGCCGTACCCAAAGTACGTAGTGTCATGAGATCAAACGAAGAATGTGCGTGGAAGAAGTCTGGGCCACAGAAATTAAAACCTATTTAGAGTCTCAAGGCTCACAAGAAAACAACATAAAATATCTATCTACACTGGAATGCATGAATAATGGACTCTAAACCCACGTCTCTCATCAGAACATTAAAACTGAGATACCGCCACTGCGACCGCCTGGGACTCACTGTGGCTGATGCTGACAGTGATCTGCTTTACACCGGCCTGTTTAGCCGCCTTTAAGGCCGCACCAGTGAGCTATAGAAGTTAGTGATACTGGCGAATTGACGATGAGACAGACGGGCGATGAACTCACATTAACTTCAGGTGCTCCCGTAGCGCTGGTCACAATCTCAATGTCCTTCAGAGGGGCACCAGCGCCCTTGCTGGAAACACCAAGGGACTTGAAAACCGCCTCCTTCGCACTCCATCTACCGGCAAAAGAAGCCTGAGGGGAAGGCGCCTTCAGACAATACTGCTGTTCGCCCGCAGTGAAGTTGCGCTCAATGAAGGTGTCATTGTGGATATTCACCGCCTCGATGTTCTCGACATCAACTCCCACCTTTGAGTTTTCCGTAGCATTAGCCTTTGCAAGGGATTCGACCATTTGCTTTGTGCTCTCTACGTCCTGGTCGTTCGCTTTTGGAGGAGCAGCCGGAAACTTGAGCTCGGAAGTCTTCTTGTCGACTGTGACACGATAGTCCGGGTTAAGGAAGACCTTGCTCTGCAGATCATCTTCGTAAGGAGCTTTGTTCTTGGCAACGAAGATGCTGTTGTTGATTAAACCATTGTGGAAGAATCGGTATGCCTTCTTTTGTCTCGCTTCCACCTTGGACTTGTAGGCTTGGAATTGGGTGCGGTCAAGGGTCGCGAAGAGGTACTTGGGGTGCACACCAATCACCTGGGCACCCTTTTGGCCGAAGCCGAAGGAGGTCACGGAGAAGGCGTTGATACCGTCAGTTTGGATACTACGGCTCGGGTAGACAATGTAATCGAATTTCTCCATCACCTTGTCCACGTTATCGGCGTTCCGGTTACCAGGGACCAAACCTGTCTCCAGAACCTGCAGACAGCCGTTGAACATCCAAGCACCGGCAGCACCCTTGGGGTGGCCGGTGAGGTACTTCTGGAAGATACCGAGAAGAGCGTTACCCTTCTTTCGACCCAAGTGTTTCATCTGCTGGCAAATGACATCCGATTCGTTCTTGTCATTAGCAACCGTGGAAGTACCGTGGAAGGATGCGACGCCAATATCATCAACAGTAAGACCCCAGGTAGCGAGTGCACCACGAAGGGGAGCAATGCGGGAGTCTTGCTTCCAGAAGTTATTACCCAAGCTGAATTGGGCGTCCTTCTCTTGCCGTGTGGCCTCACGTTCGATATGCTGGGCCCTTTCTTGGAGGTATTCAGACACATCGAAGAAATCCGGGCTTTGGGCCTGCATAGCTTCAACTTCTTCCTGTAGGTAAAGCAATTCAGACTCCTGCCACTCCTTGATTTGCTTCTTACGCAGGTCAAGCTGTCGGCGGCGATACTTGATATCAAGGAGAGGAGATGGGAACTTTCCAGGGTTCTCGCGAGCAGTGGTGAGAACACCTTGTCCGGGGGCCGGTACAGAACGACCGATCTTGTCCGTAGCCGTGGTGGTCAACGCAATGATACCGTGAATCGGAACTCCCATATCAAGGGCGAGCTGGGCACTCATGATCAACTGCATACCGCATCCCTGTGATTCCATGAAGCCAGCACGAGTGGTTGTGGTCGGCCGAGACATTTCCTGAGGAGTACGGCCGTGGGCAAACTCGTCCTCGGCGTTGCTGGTGGCCTTCATATTGGCGAACTCATATGATCCCTCCTCCTGGAAGTCATCAAATCCACCAACGAAGCAGACACGTGCCTTGCCCTCGACAATCGTCTCATAGCCGATGTCGACGGACTCGACGGCTGTGGCACAGGCACCGACAGGCGTCTTGATCGGTCCGGTAGATGAAAGCAACAGCATGTTGACCCAGGCACTCATGGTGTTGATGAAGGATTCTTGCAGAATGTCCTTCTGCAAAGGCTTGTCCAAATAACGGTCCTTGTACATGCCTCTCAAGGCGTGGGTGCCACCGATACCGGACCCGATACAGTTACCAACCTCGGACAGGTGAACGTACTTGTAGAACTCATAAGGATCCGTGATACCGGCGGAGAGCATAGACTCGGCGGTGCAAACAAGGACAAACAGAGTGACCGGATCAACCTGTTCAATGATATCGTCGGGGATACCATATCGCTTGGCATCCCATCCGCTGGGAACCTGACCAGCAACGAGGCGGTCAAACTGGAGGGCCTTTGGAATCAAAAGAGTGGCCCCTTTGCGGAGGCGAACCGTGTATTCCCCAGATTCTGGCAGCTCGAAGATCTCGACCTTATCGCCGTGTTCCCGCTTGAACTCTTCCGCGGTTTCTTTGGAAGACTCGAAGGGATCAAGATCTTCCTCGATGACGATCTCTTGGAGCAGCTGCTTCTTCTTCGGGTCATATCCCTTGAACAGCTCCGGCTCGATAAGCCGAATACCGGAATGTTCGAGAATATGCTTTTCGTACTTCGGTTTGATGTCCTTGTCATCGACGGGATCTCCGGTTTTGGAATCCACCCAGCCAGAGTAAGCCTTTCCTTTCAGGGGACCATTGTGGTGTCGGATAAGACCCATGATCCAAGCCATTTCCACGCAGCCTTCCAGGGAAAACTTGCCGTAGGCTTCCATCTCCCACCGAGTCCGGGAATTGCCCCACGGGCCAACTTCAGCAAATCCAGTCACAACGACAACCTTATCCAGATTCACCATGCCCTTGAGGGATTCATGCAGAGGCTGCACTTCTTCCTCCCAATCCGGCAAGTTCGGGAATTCAAATTTGATATTGGCACGGGGCTCGGCGACAACACGCTTGTACAGTAATTCGCTGGCTTCGCCGTTGATGATCTTGTTTTCGATGGCGGTTTCCTTGATCACAGCTTGTCGGACATCACTGGTTTCCATGATATCCGTACGCAACTTGGTCATGAGACCCTTCAAGTCGGGGATGAACTGAAGGCCACCATTTAGATCCGCCCAGACAGGATCCAGCTGGCACAGATTGACGATGGGAGGGGCCATCAGACCGAGCAGGTTGAACGCCATCTCCTGCTGGGAGAAAGTGCGCACGCCTAATTTTTCAACGCCTTCGGCAACCATGTTGTTGCCACTCATCAAGCCGGTGCCACGAGTCCACCCAATCACTGCACCACAGATGGTGAGATAGTTGCTCCAGCTCTCAGAGTACCAACGGTTGAAGAGGGTCTCCAAAGCGAGCTTGGACTCCGAATAGAGACCATCATTGCCAAAGGTGCCGTGGTTCGGAGACAAGGGGAGAATGACCTGAGCCGGTCGGGTCTCGAAGCCATGGCCCTGCTTCTGAGACTTGATGCAGCCGAGAAGGCGAAGCAGGTTGGTCAACATGATGCGGTGGGCCAGCTCGGACTTGGAATCGATCGAATCGATTTCGCGGCCATTTTCTGGGATCGCGGCGAAAGGCACCACAAAGTCCAAATCCCAACCGAGTCCTTTCTTGGTATCGTAGATGTAGTCGACCAGGGCTTCCACATCCTGCTTGGAGCCTTGATTGAAGGGGACGACGACGAGTTGAGAACCGCGGCTTCCATAACGAGCGTACATCGCTTGGTAGTACTCAGTCACCTCACGCGAGTATCGGCTGGTTGTGACGACGACCTTTGCCCCGCCGCTGACCAGGCCTTGCAGGACTTCTGCGCCGATGGAGCCGGCACCGGCACCAGTCATCAAGACGTTCTTGCCCTGGAAAGAGAGGCCAGACTGGGCGGCGGACTCTAGTACATCCAAGTACGCACCGGTGAGTTTCTTGTTGTATTCCCAGCCATGCTCAGCCTTCTTCTTGAGGTGCAGGAACGGAATGGTTTCGACCTTGCCCGCACGCGGAGCCCCGCTGTGCTTGACGTGATTGCGGCCCGATTTCTTGTCGTGGCCGTTCTCTTGGGGCATGATCTGGTTCTCGTTCATGCTCAGGGCCCGGATGACCTCCTTGTACAGTGCATTGAACTGCAATTGAGACGACTTGGACAAGCGGTGTTGTCTGCGGATCATCTTGTAGACACTCCGGAGGTCATTCTGCACCTTGGCGCGGTTACTGTATTCCGAGATAGGGCCGCCCTCGGCCATCTGCTTCACATAATGCTCCAGCTTGCGTGCACTGGCGCGGGGCGTCTCCTTGTAACCAATGTTTCCTCGAGCATCCACGGTGGTCTGGGGGCCAGTGGGGATGGCCACATCTTTGTACACCGGCGCCACACCGAGGACCTCGCGGCAGTTTTCAATGAGCTGCTGGCCAAGCTCTTTGGCCAGCTGGTAAGTCTCGCCACGTTCGGTGGGGCAGTTGTCGATATGATACTGCATGAATTCCAGGAGCAGAGGGTTCGAGCGGTTCATGATACGGATACATTGGCTGACAATCTCTCGGTCCACCACCTTCAATCGGCCAAAAATAATATCGTAGTACATGCTCAAGGCATCTTGACGGGCCCAATTCCAAGAAGAATCATAGACTCGCGCCTTGAGCGCATCAAAGGCGGGTTCGATTCCGGAGGCATAAAAATCTCCGTGTTCGGCTTGCCAAAGATCCAGCTGGGCCTGGAGAGCTTGCTGGGTCTCCTGGGAGGAGATGAAGGCCTTCTGACCGGCGCGAAGATCCATCTTCAAGTAGCGCGCAATCAGCTCAAGTTGTTGCTTGAACAGCGCACGCTGATCCTTGGTCAAAGCGTCAATCGCAGCGGGATCCATCATCATGCCTCCAGCTCCCGCACCACTGTCGCCACCAGCGGTGGGGGTGGATAGGCTGATGCCTGCGTTGGCGGCATATTTGTTGGTGATGTCGTCCAGATAGGTTTTGGCATCCGCCTCGGAGCCAATGCGCGCAGGAGGCTCCATTGTCAAGGCCAGAAGGAGGACTCCGTCTTGACGGCCGGATTGGAGGCCCCATCGGGTTTCAAGATATTTCCGCACGGCAGTTATGTTAAATCCACCGGGCATCTTGGATGACACCAGGCGAGCAATGAGCGAAGACGACTGCTTACCCAATTGACCATTGAACGTGGCCTGCATGGCGGCGCCCAGCTCATCAAGCGGCGTATCCTCCGGTTTTTCCGGGGTGGACCCGAATTCTTTGCCCAGATCTCCCAGGATCTCGTTCTGCAGTGTAGACTTGCCGCCCACAAGGTCCTTAATTGCTTTCGTCAAAGGGACATCCGACAGACCCTTCTTCAGCTTCTGTGCGACCAACGTCCGGAGCACATCTACAGCAGTGACGGGGGCATCCTCCACTGCAGCAGCTGGACCCGCGCTGGGAGGAGGGGGTGCCGCTGCCGCTGCAGGAGCGGCAGACGCAGCTGCGGGGGCCGCCGGGGTCGACGTGCTGGCGGCCGGGGCGGGAGTCTGTTCGGGCTCTTCTTCGGCGGGATCCACGTCATAGTAGATTTCTTTGGCATCCTTGTTGTAGCAAAGTATTTGGCGTTGTACGGAGGTTGCGGCATCATATGCTTCGTATTTGGAGGCGAGGGTTCGTCGAGCCATGCCACCCAGCGTGTCTGCCGGACCGATCTCGACGATGCGCTCCGTCCGCTTCTCGGCGAGGATCACATCTTGTGTTTCAATCCATCTCACGGGGGAGGCGAACTGGTAGGCCAGTAGCTCCACCAGCAGCGTGTGGGCAAGCTCCTGCTCAATTTCGGGTCGCATGTTGAACTAGAGAGTGGTCGGAATGGGCAAGGTATCAATGGCAATCAAGGCAGAATTGGAGATCGTGACCAGAGATATACAAGAGCCTCGATGGCGATTCGAGCGTGCGAGCGCAGTCGTAGGCTCGTGGAGACAATTGAGCAAAGGGGAAAACGGTTCTGCGGTTGTCTATTCTGAGGTATGGTTTGGAGGTGCAGGAGGGCGTAGAGGGGGTGGAAAAGAGAGAGAGAGAGAGGTGAGGAGAGGATTAAAGGACTAATGGAAGGAGACCTAAGCAATGTACCCAGAATCAGCACGCAGTTGAAAGAGGATATAACAACACCATGACTTGGTTGCTGAATCAAGTGAATGGGCGGTTGGTTGTTCGGGGAAAGAGAGAGAGAGAGATGGCGGAGTGGAAAAGAGAAGCGGTGGGTGTGAGGAAAGAGGAAAAGGTCTCCAACAAACAATAGAGACCAGGGGCGGAAAAAAAAGAATAGGCCAAAAAAACTCACCCCAGTCTGAATGGCACCACGAGCGGCGGGGAGGGGGAGAGGGGGCAGAGCCAAAATGGGCAGTAGAGAACCCAATGGTCGGACGGGCAAAAGGAGAGGGAAATGGGCGACGATAGAGGAGGAATGGCGAAGGAGGGTGAGGAGGGAGAAGGGGAAAGAAAGATGGTGAGGACTTGGTGAGGGTTGTTGGGGTGGATCAGCCTGCATCGGCCGGGGGTTCCATCCGTTGGATCTGGTTGAGTTGAGCTTGTCCTGCTCCCCATTCCACTCCCGACCTGTCGGTCCAGGATGAATAATAATTATAATAATCATAATACGAATCATCATCCTTCCGGATCGGGCGCCATGTTGATGAGGGATGAGCCGCCCTTGCTACCGATGAAGATGATTTCCGTTCTTCGTTGTATCTACCGGATGGTCTCCGGACTCAACCGCCTGAGGAACAGTGGCCCGAGGATCTAGGTCGGAATGCCGGGTGGCATCGTGGACAAGCATCGTACGCCCCATACTATGTAGAACGCGGGAAGAAATTTTTGGTGCACCATGGTCCCGCGG
>RHLO01001340.1:0-17835 GCA_003719415.1 Aspergillus olivimuriae
ACCAGTTTCCCGCTACTTATATATTGCTAATAATTACTGGATGTAGGGTATCTAAGCATATATTAATTTAACTAATAGGGCACTTATAATAGCTAATTAAATAAATATAAAATAAATTACTTTAAGGCCTTTAAGTAGTAGGAAAAATGGAGTACTTATATATCTTTTTTAAGAGTATGTTTTATGTGCCACCTAAAGACCTTAGAATCTTAGATTAGATCCTAAGATAAATAGGATAATAGCAGTACTACTAAAACTTTCAGTAGGCCGATCCTCCTCCCCAAAGAGAATGTCATGGATATAAGGCAGGTCTTAAATATTAAAGATAATCTATGTTACCTCTCAGAAAGAATAATCCGCTAATATGTCTCAGGTCTTAACCCTAATAATAATCATACTCCCATCTGAATCTCCTAGACCGACCCTCTACTCTAGCTTAATTACACAAGTCCACTTCCATCTCCTGACCAATAGTGTCTATCAGCACCTAATCTCTAGCCGCAGCCTCACACCAGAAGAAACTCTCAACCTCCAGAAACCTATGGAAGAATGGTACAATAGCCTGCCATTGTATTTTCACTATCCTCTGCGGCCGCTCGCCGTACAGCCCGCCCAGCCAGACCCAGGTAATCTGGCCCTCGTTCGTAACCACCTTCTCTGGCGCAATTGGAACCTGATCATTCTCATCTACCGACCAATATTGCTTTGCTGGGCGGCTAGGCGCTGGGCTCCACACGGCGGGAGCTCGGACGGGTCGTCAGTTTCTTCGGAGGGCGGAAATGAAGACCCATGCGAGACAGAATGCTGAATGCGCTGTCTACAGAATGCACGATTGACCATCGCATCAATCTCCGAATTCATGGAGAACCATGTCTGCACGAGATTGGGGGCATGGTACATGCTCTATGTCCTCCTAACAACAATCCAACCTGAAGCTGTCTAACCTTTTGTTCCACAGGTACTTCCTCTTCCAGGCTGGTCTGATCCCCATCGTCTTCCTAATGACCGACTCCTCCAACCCCGACGCGCCAAGCTGGCTACAAGACATCGAAACCACCAAAGCTCTCCTAACCCACCCATTCTTCGGCACCAACCGATTCGCAGCACGGTGTTCCGAAGTCATCAACCGGCTGTTAGGCGCGCCATCCGGCTTGATGACCGGCTTCGCACCAGGAAGTCAACATCCAAATCTACATCAACCGCTTCCCCAACAACAACAACCCCAACAAGGCTTTATGCCCTTCCCGGAACAACTCTTCAGCGATCCTGGCTTTAGGGGCAGTTTGTTCCCGATGGAGCAGCAGATGCCCACCCCGGGTGTATGGATTTTTCAGAGTGGGTAAATTTCCCACTTGCTAAATGATACAGCGAGCAAGCAGTAGCCATGAATCATGCGTTAGGTGTCTATGTGCTGGCTTTATGTATCCAATCGCACGTATACTGTATCTCAATGTAAAGGCTTGCCTCTCTCAAAGCGTTGATTCAGAGCGTCGCAAATCTTGAATGGTTGATTAATGCCAACAACGCTAGAAACCAAGGCACGCACTCAACCAACCAAACCATACTCGCCGTCTCCGCTCCTGACGAAAAGAACCCGCCTTCTCATCCACTTTCTCATCCAGCTCCTCTTCTTCAGGATAGTCCAGATACCTCTCCGTCCTCAGCGCCGCAATAGAAACAATACCCAGCTCAAAATCCCCCTCCTGCTTACCAAAGAAACTAAGAACCACCCTAAAGTCAGCACAGCATAATCACCACCCCCAAACCCAAGAAGACCAGAGCAATACATACCTCCTGATCATAATCCCAAACCTCTTAATAGACCCCAAATCCAACGGCCCAGCATCCTCAACCTCCTTCCCATGACGCGTCGGCCTAAAATCACTCCACTTCACAAACCTCCTCTTCCCCTCATCAACGCGGAAATCAAACTCCCAACTAATCGAGCCGCGTCCTTCTTCATCAGACGAGCGCTGCAGAATCTCATCCTTCAATGTAAGGGTGTACAATTTCTCGTCCGCATGATCAATGAACAGTTCAATACCGTCGTAACCCGATAAATCCCAGACCCGGTCTTCGCCCGTTGTGCGCTGGGAGGCGAAGCCTGCGCCGCCGAGGGTGGTTATGTCTAGGTTGCCGTGGAAGCGGGCGATCAGGGAAGACGGGGAACAGGTTAGGGTTGAGTGGGAGGCGCCGCCACGGACGCGGTCGTCGGAGGAGGTCCAGTCTTTGGGGATCCAGGCTCTGTTTGTGTGAGCGGATTGGTTTTTGGTGTTGAAGGGATGAGATTGTTGAGAGTGCTGCTTGGCTTACCGGACTCCGCCGAAGAGGGGGAGGTGTGCCGAGGGTTTCATGGTGCGCGATGAATCCGTAGCCTAGGTAGTGATTGGGAATGGACAAGATTTGGACGGTTGGTGAAGTGGGAGAAGTGGTCAGTATGTACATACGGAGTGGTGTGTGGAGGCGGTGTCAAGTGTGGACTGTGGGGATGGCGTCACTGCAGATCGGATCGAGACCGATCGATGCCAGTTGGTACCGGAAATGGATGAGTTGGTTTCGGTGGCCAGGAAGGACTGACTGTAAACTTCTGAACAGAATACACCAACACAGACAAATACATAATATTATCAATAGAAGAGTATACTTTTTCTATCTCCGGACTATCTGCACAAAACTAGCAACTTACACTCAGCCCCACCCCTTGATCTACACAAACTATGCAACCTCTTTCTGCACATCCGCCGGTTTCAAGTCTTCAGGGTCATCAATTTGTGTACCACGCAGCTCCGCCTCGATGTGTTTGATACGCCCCTTCTCCTCGTGAGCCGCCGTATCACCGAAAATGAGGTCCATGTCTTCTAGGGTCTGAATAAACAGTCAGTATATCTGCTCGGTGATGCTTGGGAAACTGGAGAGAATGTGTAGAACGTACCTTTCCACGAGTCTCGGGGATACAGAAGAAAGTAAAGGCCAGGGCCAAGAGACAGAAAGCTGCAAAGAAGATGTATGTACCCCAGGAGATAGTGGCGAGCATGTTCGGTGTAACCAGGCCGATAATGCTAGAGACAGGTTAGACCGATTCAGACAGGAAAATGAACATTTAAAAAAGTGAACACTATGGCGCATCTAGACCAAACTTGAAAGTATCGGGAGAGTGATCAAGGAGAAGGTACTCACAAGTTACACATCCAGGTGGCCGAGGTCGTAATGGAAATAGCCTTGGACCGAATCGAGAGATTCAAGATCTCAGATGGCAGAACCCAGCCAATGGGGGCTTGAATGGAATCGTCAGCTCAAGATCCCATCACACCACCAAGAACGTAATGCTTACCGAACGAGTAGGAGAAGTTAATATCGTAGATATAGATAAAAGCGATTGCACACCAGCCAGCAGATTTATTGGCGGCCAGACTAGAGCCGTATCCTCCAAGGAGTCCGCCGACAATCACTAGCGAGATGCAGGTACCAGTAGCACCGGCCATTAGTAGAGCGCGACGACCAACTTTGTCAATAAAGAAAAGTGCAGGGAGCGTGCTCAAGCAGTTGACAATACCGTAGACGCCCGTAGCAAGGAGAGACGTGGTGTTGCCACTCATGCCGAGCTGGCCGAAGATTGTTGGTGCGTAGTAGATCATAGCTAAAGATGTTAGTCTGCTTTTCTTGAATGTTTAGGAAGATGCTTACCATTGCAACCCATGAACTGCTGGAAGAACATTACGCAGCAACCAATAGCCAGACGCTTGAAACGTGCCCAAGTTGTGAGGAAGGTCACATACTGTAGTCAACCTCGTAAGTAACATCGCAGTGAAAAAGGACTAACGACACCTACCTGAGCAACACGTAGTTTGGCTCCCGACAAATTGGGGAATTTCTCCCGGGAAAACGTATTCTCAAGCATAATAGATGCCCGAATCTCCAAATACTCGTTCTGAAGGACAGTGCTTTCACGAGGCTGGCGACGCAGTCTCGATAGCGCAGTTAGTGAGTCATCATCGCGTTCCTTCATGATGAGCCAGCGGGGGGAGTCTGGGAAGAACAGCATGCCGACGCCCAAAATTATCGCAGGGACAATCTGAATGGCCAAGGGAAGACGCCATGATGCTTCCGACTGGCCAGTACAGCCTCCGGCGGGGACATCTTGTAAGGGATTGAAGGTAGGCTTGGCAGGAGTGCCGCCGGTGTAGGGGACGTTGGGTGCACAGCGAGCGCCACCAATATAGTTGGTCCCGTAGTTGATCCAGTAGCTGACTAGAATACCAATAGTGATAGATACTTGGGAGAGTCAGCGGATGTCTAGAGTAATGACGGTCAAAACATACATTGTTGTACCACCACGAGACCTCCACGAATATCGGGGATCGAGACCTGTTCCCAGTTAGAACGAGCTGCACTCCTCCATCACAGAAAGGTCTGGGATACCTCTGAGATGTAGAGCGGTACCACCATCGTAAGCATGCCAATTGCAAAGCCAATAATTGCTCGACCTAAACAGTCAGCCCGATTTTAAACAGCTCGAAGCCCAGAAGCGCCTACCAGTGAAGAGCATCGGGACATTGACAGCACCACATTGAATAGCAGATCAGATGACAAAGATGACCACGGCCAGGTTAATCGACACCTTGCGTCCGATACGATCCGCAACAGGGCCATTGACCAAAGACCCGAGCCATGCAGCTAGGCAAGTGTCAGCATGGATAATACTTTACAACGCCTGAGGTAACTCACCGAGCAGCAAAGTCGACACAAACCATCCTTTGAACCCGCTATCCATGAAGACACGAGGGAACCGAGCCCCGAAGGACTCCATGGTGATGACACCGCTAATGACACCTTGGTCATAGCCAAACAGCAAGCCACCGAGAGTGGAAAACTACCCACGTTGTCAACGACGCGATCAACATCTAAAGATCTTGGTACTTACCGAGGCCACACCACACAGATACGGGTTCTGCAGAACAAGACTGACCCCGCCCTTGGGCTGGTTGCCTGCAACGGAGCCCATGATTGCCAGCAATTGAACCTTTGAGAGTATAGATTCCTGCAGGGTAAAACCTGGCCATACCTCGGTTCTATATATACTCCACGCGGGAAAATAAGGTAAAGTTTAATCACAAGTCGCGATGCCGACAGGACTACAGTACTCCGAGCTGCCGGCCGGCCGGCCACACAACCACGGAGGGATGTACCCCGACCACAACGGAGGGATAAACTCCGACCGATGAGTTAAGGAGTCTCCGAAAGCTTGGTATGATCGGGGTCCCGTTATTTGCTAGATGGATAATGCGGGGAAGCAGGGAAGTATGAGGTTCCCCTGAAGAAGACATAGAACTTTAGGGTATGAAAGCGTGTGACGGTTAAATAGGGATTGCACAGGGTCGTGCAGTCTGGCTGGCAATAGCAGTGGCATATTCTATTAGTAAGAGGCTTCCTTGACGATGGCAGTTGATGCATCAGTGAAGTACGTAGATAGTAGCAATACAAATTCAAAATCCCCAGAGCGGAAGAGACCCGAAATGTGGAGCACCACTACTTAATGATGATGACGATCTCCACCTTTTCGAGTTACTCGTCTGAAGCCTGATCGGGGGTCTTCCGATTCGATAGGCACTGAATTCCATTCTAACGAAAGCGTAGATGTGGCTGGTGTTATTAGTAGGTTTAAAATAAAGTCCGAGTGCATCAAGGTGGTAAGTATTTAGAACTACCCCCTGGGCCGGTGAAATCGTGCATACGGTCATATTTAGGGCCTTAGCACAAATAGAGGTATACGGAGTATGATTTCTCAGTCACTCACCGGGATAGAGTCTGCCGGCAGAATTTGGTCGCGTCTGCTTGGATTATCGTATTCTCTTACCAGTTAAAGTTATATGAGCTCTTAGCGGTCAACATAACCGCTAACCATCTGCCCTGCCGCCGAACACGAAAAACACGCTAAATATAACCGTATTTTGACCCAGGGGATACCTGTTCCTGGTTCGATAAAAGCGCGAATCAAGTGTAAATAGTCAGGAAAAGTATACTCCGTAGTGTGCATCACTACGCAGGGGTCACTGTGCAAGTACAACATCCTGATTGAATAGTGGTATGAATTGTTGCACTTGCACATCAACAAGAAGATCACATGGGATCCTACAAAATGTGTTTGCGCGCAATTGCGCGGATTTAATCACGTTGTCAAGACTGAAAGAATATGCTGACGATGAGGCTCGGACTTGGTCATCCTTGGCTGCCTGACTACCTCACCACTTTCCCTTGGACCCTTACTTTGATCATTGCTCTTCGTTGACCTGGAATATCAAACAGGCACCGTTTTTTTTTTTTTTCGTTAGCCATACATTCTTACCAAAATGCCACTGCAACCACTCCGCATCGGCGTCCTCATGGTGGACTCAGTCCAACTCCTCGACCTAGCTGCCGTGGACCTCCTTTAAATGACCAGCCCTGAATACATCGCAGACATCGGAAGGCCCAAACCACTCCAAGATCTCAGCCGACCCTGCGAGGTCCACTATATCGGCCTAGACGGCGCCGACAACCCCACTCCCGTCACAACGCCATTCCCTTATCAAGAATCACTTCGTTGGTTCGGCTGTTGGAGCAATGCTGACTGGGCGCAAGGCTGTGAACGATAATGGTAGTTCGGCGCACAGTGTCCCGAGATTCAGCCCATCACCCCCTACATGTCCCAGTACCTTAACTAGGGTGACAGCTTTCCTTCACTTTTGTGGTGCATTACGACTCATTAATTGTCGTTCCTCGTGGCGTGGTTGACATTTACTTCAGTTTTTATCTACGCGAGACTCATGTGCAATTGATTCAACGTAAATCTTACCTGACCATACTGCTCATTGCAATCAGCTGACCGCAACTTCCAGATGGATACCAAGTACCAGCAACTAGTGCACGCAATACGCAGCCAAGCCGAGTCGCAGCCCAAAACACGTTGTCTAGTTACGATTGCTGGCATCCCTGGTTCAGGAAAGACCACCATAGCTGAAGCAGTAGTGCATCAACTGAATCAGTCTCCTTCCACTCGTGCTGCACTGCTCTCTATGGACGGTTTCCATCTTTCCAGGGCAGCACTGGGCCAGCTTCCCGATCCTAATGAGGCGCATGCTCGTCGTGGGGCACCTTGGACGTTCGACGTGAGCCGCTTTGTAGGCTTCGTCCGTCAACTCCGATTCTGGGCTGACGAAACGCCTTTGGCATCTGCATATTCGGAAACCTGGCCTTCCACGGATGTTATTCACGCACCGAGATTTGATCATGAAGCAAAAGACCCCGTGGAGAACGGCGTTTCGATCACGCCAGATATCTCGATTATTGTGATGGAGGGCAATTATCTACTTTTCGATGATCCTGGCTGGCGCGATCTTGCAGACTTGGTCGACTATCGTGTTTTCATCGATACTGATCCATTGGAAGCAAGGGATAGGCTGGCCATGCGACACTTACGAGCGGGCATCGTGAAGACGCAGGAAGATGGATATCGCCGGGTGGATAGCAATGACTTCTTGAATGCGATCTCCATTCGAGAGAAACTTCTGTCACCGGACTTGGTTGTGAAGGGATTTTAAATGAATGGAGTTTAACACATCATGTTGAGAGATTGCTTGTATGTAAAAGACATGAGATTTCGCTGTTGTCTCCCCATTGAAACAAATCATGTTGGAAAATTTCATCCTGTTTTCTTGAGGATTCTGCTTCTCTTTCCCATTGCTGCTATTGTGATGAGAAACAGTTTGAACAATGCGGAATGCAAGGGGTAGAATGCATTAGAAATCTTGGTCGAGTCCCGTTTGAGCTGAGTGTTACGGCACCTGCAGACCCAACTTACTGATGTGCCATGCAACGCGCTAGTCGCAGTTGCGTGCATCTCATTGTACCTCAAAAGCTTTTGAGGTCTCGAGAGAGTAAGAAACATCTCCCTGATTCCACACTAAGGAGAGCTGAGACTCGCAAATACACGGAAATATCAAGGGTGGAAGGTAGGACAGTGCACCTATGAAACTGGATGATCATATTAGTCCCGCTGGTATTCGGGCCTCTAGCGCAGTGGGTTAATAGACAGAACAAATCGCTTTATCGCCGCTTTGTGAGAAATCGCCGTCTCTGGGGTTTCCCCGTTGATGCAAGACGCTCATGCTACCCACCTCCAAACCCTGGCAATCCCTGGTATCCGAAAGTTTCTGCAATGTTCGAGCCTAATGAGCCTAAGATCTACCCAAATCGTCTCTCTTCCCTATAGTATCTGTTTCGGCAACTCATTTTTCTGTAACATTGGACTGGGATCCCACAGCATCCTCTCCTCGGTGGCGCTGTACTGCCTAGATGAAGCCACCGGTGTAGACCGCGAATGTGATAGGGGGGGCAAATGGGCTGGCTAGATCGCGCGATGCTATCCGACTTCGTATAGATGACGAGGCAATGGTGGACATAAGACGAATAAGATGTCATTGTGCTGGGTGCCACTTCCACGGCGTCTCCGACTTTTCTCCGGTGACGGTGACCCACTTGCCCTCGTATGACGGTGGGGATATCTGGAGCAATTCATGGGGGAGGGTAGCATCCCGTGGACCGTAGAGTATGCACCGTGGCAGAGACATGTCATGAGCAGGCGGGACCCCCGTTCATGTGAGATCATTGAGTGCTCATAGTATGGGTATATGTACACTATCCTACAGACCATGGTAATAGTCATAGAACAAATGAAAGGGGGTCCGATTTGTCAAACTATCTGTGTTCTGCAGTTTCTGAAGTATTCATATTCCAACAGTATCGAACATTGTATCGATCAATAAATAAAAAAATTAATAAGGAATGATATACATGTAAGAATGATAGCTGAAGACCGTGGTAATCTTATCCTGTGGTCATTTCGGCTGACAATTTCACTGAGCACAGTTTGTTGCTGACTCCTAAGCCGTGCAGGCAGCAATGATCAGGTACTATTTGCCAAATTTCCCCCTTGGCTCTTCGCATCCACCATCCCAAGGAAGTATTGCATGTCCACGGTCTTCCCAGTCATCTCTGATAACAGTTTGCTCCGGCAGTGGCCGGGTTCTTGATGGGGCTGTCGCCGCGCGCGAGCTTTGCGGCGCGACGGCCTGCATCCAGTGGCGGTGAGCTTGGGCGAGAGGGAGGCTGAAGGGAGGCGCTGTTGCCATTGTGATTCTTCAAGTGGTCAATTTCCGAGTAATGGAGCGGTCCTGGTTCTCAAGCCCAAAAGCAACTAGCCTCAGGCATCAGCCTTCTGAGACAGGTAAGGCACTAAGATATAAATGCCCTACGCGTCAGGCATCAAGGCACCGCTGTGTGCCGCGCCAAAACACGCGGACTCCGAGCTGAGGCTCCACACGCCATCGATGTGTAGAAAGCGCTCCGAAATCAGCGCCAGCTTCTCAGTGAGAATGTCCCTCGACACTTGCTGCAAATTGCGAAATGAAAAGGCCGCCAGATCTACTTTGGCAGTGCCCACGATGCCCGACGGTTTTTCATTGATATGGGTTTCCATTGCCCCGACAGACAGACGACCGCTGACTTCTTGACCTCGTTGACCAGCCCCACTGAGCGACTGGTCCGCGAAGGCTTCGAGAATCTTGTTCCTCGAACTCCGGACGAGTTTGCGGCCAGGTGGCGGGATAGTGTCGAGCGGAAACAGCTCCTTGCTGACATCGAGGCCTTCCGTGCCGAGTTCCCTAAAGGAGGTAGCAAACTTGAGGAGTTTTCCCGTTCGCGTGCTGCAGAAAAAGCCAAGGGAACTCGTGCGGCATCCCCCTACACCCTTACATACCCGATGCAAGTTCGTCTTTGCCTGCGCAGGAGCTACCTACGTCTCAAAGGCGACATGAGCATGACCTTGGCTTCAGTGATCGGTAACAGTATCATGTCTCTCGTGGTTTCAAGTGTTTTCTTTAATTTGGACGAGACGACGAACAGCTACTTCTCCCGAGGTGCCCTTCTTTTCTTTTCGATCTTGCTGAACGCCTTCGCAAGCGCACTGGAAATTCTCACCCTTTGGCAACAACGACCCATCGTGGAGAAACATGACAAATACGCTCTATATCATCCATCGGCAGAGGCAATCAGCTCGCTTATCATGGATCTGCCCTCAAAGACGCTGGTATCCATTGCATTCAATCTGATCCTCTACTTTATGACGAATCTGCGCCGCACGCCAGGCCATTTCTTCATTTTCTTCCTTTTCTCAGTGACGACCACTTTGACAATGTCCAACATTTTCCGCTGGATCGGGGCTATATCCCGATCATTGGCGCAAGCCATGGTCCCGTCTTCTATCTTCATGATGATTCTTGTGATTTACACAGGATTCACCATTCCCGTGAAGAATATGCACCCGTGGTTCCGCTGGCTGAACTACCTCAATCCAATCGCCGTAAGTATCCGTTCTCGCCCGCTGGATTTTACGAAAAATGTCTGGTCTGACGGTATGCTCTCTAGTACGCCTTTGAGTCCCTCATGATCAATGAATTTAGCGATCGAGAGTTTCCATGTGCGCGGTATATCCCGAACGGTCCACAATATCCCATGAGCTCGAAAATTTGCGCGGGCAACGGTGCGGTGGCCGGTCAGGACTACATCGATGGCGACGCTTATATCAATACTTCGTTCCAGTACTACAAGGAACATCTCTGGCGGAACTACGGAATCCTCGTGGCCTTCTTCGTCTTTTTCCTGTTTGCTTACATCATTTGCAGCGAGCTCATCCGTGCCAAACCCTCCAAGGGGGAGATTCTCGTGTTTCCCCGAGGCAAAATCCCCTTCACCAAAAAGATACATCACATGGATGATCTGGAAGAGCCGCCCACGGCCGAGAAGCAGTCTCTGGATAACGGGAGTGAGGACAACACTGCTCAATTGGCCAAACAAACGGCCATCTTCCACTGGCAAGACGTGTGTTATGATATTAAGATTAAAGGCGAAAACCGCCGCATTCTCGACCATGTTGACGGTTGGGTCAAACCAGGGACTTTGACTGCTTTGATGGGAGTCACGGGAGCTGGAAAGACGTCTTTGCTAGATGTCCTGGCCAATCGTGTCACCGTCGGCGTGGTTACTGGTGATATGCTCGTTGATGGCCGTCCCCGAGATCATTCTTTCCAACGCAAAACAGGCTATGTTCAGCAACAGGACTTGCACCTTGAGACGAGTACCGTCAGGGAGGCGCTTGTCTTCAGCGCAATGCTTCGTCAACCGTCTAACATTCCACGAAAGGAGAAGATAGCGTACGTGGAAGAGGTGATCAAGATGCTGAACATGGAAGAATATGCCGAGGCCGTGGTCGGTATCTTGGGAGAGGGGCTGAATGTGGAACAACGCAAGCGATTGACGATTGGCGTCGAAATTGCCGCCAAACCCGACCTGCTGCTCTTTTTCGATGAGCCGACGTCGGGTCTTGACAGTCAGACGGCCTGGTCCATCTGTTCTCTGATGCGAAAGCTGGCCAATCATGGACAAGCCGTGCTGTGTACTATCCACCAGCCGTCCGCTATTCTGATGCAGCAGTTTGACCGACTCCTCTTCCTTGCCAGGGGCGGCCGGACGGTCTACTTTGGAGAACTCGGCGAGAATATGGAAACCTTGATCAAGTACTTTGAGGACAAGGGCTCGTCGAAGTGTCCCAAAACTGCCAACCCGGCCGAATGGATGTTGGAGGTCATCGGGGCCGCCCCCGGATCCCATGCCGATCAAGACTGGCCGGAGGTGTGGACTCAAAGCCCGGAGCGCAGCGAAGTGCGACGGCAGCTGGCGGAGATGAAAGAAGAATTGCTGAAGAAACCGCCGCCGCCGCAAACCAAAGAGTATGGAGAATTTGCAATGCCTCTGTGGTCCCAATTCCTGGTTTGTCTGCAGCGAATGTTCCAGCAGTACTGGCGATCGCCGTCGTACATCTATGCCAAGGCTGCGATGTGTATCATCCCGGTGAGTTCTCCTGTGACATAGAACATGCATGTCGGCGTACAGTCACTAATATTCTGGGACAGCCTTTGTTCATTGGGTTCACCTTTTGGCGTGAGCCCCTGAGTTTACAGGGCATGCAGAATCAAATGTTTGCCATTTTCATGCTGCTGATCATCTTCCCTAACTTGGTGCAACAAATGATGCCCTACTTTTGTACGCAGCGCGCCTTGTATGAAGTGCGGGAGCGGCCGTCGAAAGCGTACTCGTGGAAGGCATTCATGATGGCGAGCATTCTGGTGGAACTCCCGTGGAATATCCTCATGGCGGTTCCCGCCTACTTCTCCTGGTACTATCCCATTGGGCTGTACCGCAATGCGCCGCCCGGAAAGACGGTGGACCGGGGTGGCACCATGTTTTTGCTCATCCTGATCTTCATGATGTTTACGTCGACGTTCAGCTCCATGATCATTGCGGGGATTGAGCAGCCGGAGACGGGCAGCAATATCGCGCAATTGATGTTCTCGCTGTGTCTGATTTTCAACGGGTAAGTGATGGCGATCTCTCCCGAGTGCTTGCGTGCGCCCGTGCTAACTCGGTGGCTAGTGTCCTTGCGAGTCCCCAGGCGCTTCCCGGGTTCTGGATTTTCATGTATCGGGTGTCTCCCTTCACCTACCTGGTCAGTGCGGTGTTATCCGTGGGGCTGTCGGGCAACCCGGTGAGCTGTTCGGATTATGAGATCCTGCACATCCCGCCTCCGGACGGACAGACGTGCCAGGAGTACATGGGGGCGTTTGCGCAACAGTATGGGATCGGGCTGTTGAATGGCAACAGCACGACGGACTGCCGGGTGTGTTCGTTGCAGACGACGGACCAGTTCCTGGCGCAGCTCTCGATCAATTTCGACGACCGATGGCGCAATGTGGGCCTGCTGTTTGTGTACGTGGCCTTCAACGCGGTGGCGGCCGTGTTCCTGTACTGGCTGATCCGGGTGCCCAAGAAGAACACGCTGAAGGCCAAGAAGGACTGAGGGTGTTGCGGATCTGGTGGTGATTTGCGGGATTTGGGGGCCCGGTGGGAATGATCCTCGTCATGGGTGTTCGTGTTTCACGTAGATTTGCATTCTTCGGCTGAGACCTCTTTCTTTCTTTCTTTTTTTTTTTTTTTTCCCTCTCTCTCTTCTTCTTTTTCTGATGTGGATTATTTTTTTTTCCCCCGGCCCCATGTCTGTTCTAGATCTCGTCTGCGACTCCTTGTCCCTGTTCGATAGGAATGCATTCTCTGTCCCGTCTGGCTGCTATCGCTCCCTCCTTGGTTCTGTCGCTCTCCCCACTCGGGGGCGATGAGATGGCCGGCCGATCGGTCGTTTCACCGTGCATCGGCATGGCGCCGTCTGCATCCGTCGGCGGACTACTGGGCGGATGAGACTGGAAGGCCCTGGAACCACTCCCGGGGACCCAGCGCCCGGGGCCTGGGACGATAGGATTGCTGGATGGAGTTCGTGTGGCTGTCAGCGGAGGGCCGGATGGGAGACCAGCGGGGAGAGCCTTGTCGATCGCTTCTGGCGGATGGATTGGAAAAGGCCTGGGGGGGAGTTCCTGCACCCTTGGTCGGAGGGCATCAGTGGGAGAGTCTTTCATATCGGGTCGGTGTGTCGGGGCAGAGCCGATGGAGAGTTGGGCATACTACTGTGTAGGTACTGTGAACTACTAATGACACGAATCGACTGTACCGGGGAAGAATGCATCCGGAACCAGAAAAGAAAAAACGAAAAGAAACGAAAGAGAGGCACTGCGGCGGCCCGGAGAGTCTCTCCCACGAGACAAGCCCGGGAAATGGTGGCTGATGGCCCTGCAGGACCGGACGGAGAATACGAGGTGAGATTCACCCGGGTGGATGTCGCCTGCCAGTGCATACATCCATCGCCCTGACCCAACTCGTGGTGACGGGATCAAAATAAGCACGATCGTCCTTCCCCCGAGAACGGGAGACCCATGGGGGCGCCGAGCCAAACAAGACTGCACGACTCGAGCCTGTTGGGAAGGGAAGGGAAGGGAAAACAACTCCCGGCACAGAATGCGCTCTGGCTGGTCCGCGGGCGATCGGCCGCTAAGCCGTGGGAAGATTCCCTGACTCAGGACGAGTACCTGACAGAGTACTCGGGGCTGCACCGCTCGCCGTGCCAACCTCAACCCGGGCAATTCACCCCAACGGCCACATCCCTCAGCCTCTCGCCCCCCTGCCATTCTCTCCCACAATCTGGGAGAGGACATCTCCTTCCTCCACAGGAAAGACACTCGATGTAACATCCACCACCACCACATGGCGTCCGACGCCAGTCATGCTGGGGGGAAGATCCGGGTCGAACTGCTCCTGCAGCTGCGGTATGTCGCGTCTTCATCCTCCACCCATGATGTCCCCGAGAAAGATTCTTCATGCTAAGGAGAATAGGCAGGGAAATCGAAAGACCCAATCGGGAAAGACAAGGAAAAGCAGCAACGAAACCCATCCGCCCCAGGACAAGGGCATTTTCTCTTTTCGTCTTCAGCCTCACCTCCTCCAATCCCCGACGGTGTTGGTCTCCCAGTTGGTTCCCACCCAAGCAGTGATCGGCTCGGTCATCTCATGCAGGCGTTCCAGCACAGCACGCATCACTGCCCAGGCAAACGCGCTGGAAACCGCCCGAGCGACGACTCACAGCGCTCAATCCTCCTCCGGAAAAGGGGCCCCCCCCTCCTCCGACGGGCCGTGTGATTGGCCCCCATGGCAGCCCATCGTCTATCTCGCCCATGGCGTCCGCTCCAGGATGCGCCAGATCCGCCGGACGGATGCCCTCGGGGCATGCTTCCTTCGGCGCATCCCGTCAGATCGTTGCCCTTCTTGGCCCCCTCGATGATGTGTTCCTGAGACCCTGGTGAAAACGAGAGCTCGCTACCAAAGATTCTCATGGCGGCCGGCCCCGCGGGGCGGAATTCATGCAGCCACCGGCGCCATCCTTTCCTCCCCATCAAGATAGCTCGTGCAGTCGCCGCACCAAGTCACTCCCAGGGGGGGCTGGGTCGACGACCACTTGACCGTCCTCGACCGCTGTCGACCTGCAGGGGGGGGTGTGGAGGGATCATCCCCCCTCCAGACACCATCGCTCCTGGTCACTCGAGCATGCTGTGCATCAAAACCCTCTCGATAGCCAATTTGCGGCTCAACTGTGGCCACTCACCGTCGAGGGCCCTCCATCAGAATTGATTTGGATTTTTGATTCTATGCTTCCCGGGCTCTGTCGGGACTTGGGCGGCGCGACGGTGCCCCGTTGAATCGGCGTTTTGGGATGTACCGCCGGTTACCCATCCACCCTCCGACAAGTCTGTGTCTAGCGTATCTAATTTCCCTAGCTGAACATAAATGCCACGGGTCACGCTGAGCATTGGGAGCCGGCGGCCAGTTTTCACGCAATTTCTCTTCAGTCTTGCTGTCCGTTCTATTCTTTCCTATCCAGCACATCCAGTCACTTGCTCGGTGGACGCCCATAATGGCTGGGCTTCATGATTCCATGCCCCCGTCCCACTCGTATCCGTCGTCCCAGGACCGCCAGCTCCCCGTCATGGAAGAAGCCTTCCCCGGGCAGGATCCGAACCTCTTCGCGCCCCTTGCGGGTACCTACGCCTACCCGGTTCCTCGCCATCGCGTGGGTCAGATCCAACGTCAGCCGGGAGACGAGTTCATCAAGGCTCCATATGCCCCTTCGTCCGCGCCGTGGATGCTGGATGGCGGCCTGGCCGACCATCCCGGGACCTGCCCCAGTGTGGAAGCGGGAGTGCCTCATCTTGCTCCCGACTTCAGACCCTTCCCCGGTGATATGTCGTCGGCATCCAGTGTCGCGAGCCCTCGAAGCCCCAGTGCCTTAATATCGTCGTACCCGGCCGAGTGCTACATGACGCCACCATACAATGACGACGGGATGGTGCCGCAACAGCACTGGGATGCGTGCCCCCCGGGGTATATCCCCATCGGCCATCCCGCCGCTTCTCTCCAGGAGATGATATACCCCGATCCCAAGCCCATGTTCGAGCCGCAGCCTGATATTCACCTCTCCACCCCGTACGTTGCCTCTCCGGTGACTATCCCCCCGTCGCCGCCGCCCTCGTGTGGCAGGAAGCCCGCCGTGGCTGCGGGAGCAAAGCGACCCCCCCGGCGACCGCGCACCAGGCGGCACAGTCCTCCGCCCACTCGTTCCCAAAGCAATAACACGCCAGCCAAGATCCAGGACAAGACGCAGGTCAGACCCCAGGGTGACCAGAAGAGCGAGATCAAGTCGGCCGGTCGAACCTTTGTCTGCACGTTCCACCGATATGGTTGCTCGAGTAGCTTCAGTTCCAAAAACGAGTGGAAGCGTCATGTTGCCTCCAAACACATGCAGCTCAAATTCTGGCGCTGCGATGTCGGCATCTGCGGCGGGAATCGCCCCGAGGCCCACGGCGCCCGTGTCTCCAAGAGTGCGCGGCAGCGGAACTACTTCAACCGCAAGGATCTCTTCACTCAGCATCACCGTCGCATGCACACCCCCTGGTCGAACCAGAAACACTCCCCGACGGAGCAAGAGTGGGAGGAGTTCGAGCGCAGCTTGGACGCCGTTCGAGCCCGCTGTAAACAGGACCAGCGCCAGCCGCCGACGCGGTCCACCTGTGGCTTCTGTGGGCAGCAGTTCACCGGCCCGCAAAATTGGGAGCAGCGGATGGAGCATGTGGGCCGTCATCTCGAGAAGGGAGGTGTCTCTCTTGAGAGTGAGAGAGAGGATCTCGATCTTCGCAAGTGGGCTATCAAGCAGGGACTCCTTCACGTCAATCACTCGACAGGAGAGGTGCATCTGGTGTAGTGTCTTGGTTTGTCATCTTTCTGTTGTCTTTTTCTTCTTTCACATATTCATTTATAATCTTGTCCTCTTCTTTTCTTTCTTTTGTGTGATTCGCTCTATCTGGCCATCGTCCCGGGACGATCTGATGATTTACGAAATAATCTATCCCAATGTATCTTATGCTTATGCGCCCTTTGTGATGGTCTTGAATTGAGTTTGGTTGATATTGGTGTACGGCAGATACCCAGGAACATTCAAATAAAGAGAATAGATATCGTCTTATTTTTAGAAATCGCCATGTCCTCGTCTTCGCATGTTCGGTTTTGTACGATCCAGGCCCCTGCAATGACTCAAGTTATCTCGGTCTTACCATCAAAGATGATCAAGCGAAATGACGCTGTTCTCGGGCTTGTCGGACTTTGGTGACACCAGACACTCGGCCGTAGCTGACTGATGGGGACTAGATCGTTCGGCGATGCGAAGCCCTGATCGTAATCCCGACGATGTATCTCCGAGTATCCTGTCCACCATGTGGTTCGACTCTGCCGGAGAAGGGACATGCCCTCGGCGATAAATCTGAGATCAGCCCTAGTTCACCATCGGATATACTCCCATACTCCTACAGACACCAATAGCCTGACCCTCAAGTATAAATACCAGACTACCACGCCCCGACGAAAGTATCCATGCCATTCAAACATCAGATACTTTCAACACAAAGTATAGAAACTCATCCTGCTGCCTTGATTTGGCACCCAGATCTATCAGTCCCCTCAATATCCACCGCATACATCCAACCGTGAACATGTCCCATGAAGCTGTACGTGCCATCCATCCACCCACAACGCCCTCCACTAACCTCCCAAGACCATCGAAGACAAAGCCACCGCGCTACACAAACACATCCTCTCCCTCGCGGACAAGAACCCTGAAGCCTACACCAACAACCCCTGGGCAATCGTCAGCGCCATCGAATCCTTCGCCAACACCAAAGGCATGATGACCTTCAAACAACCCAAACTCACCCTCGCCCACCGCGCCCTCTCCGAAATGCCCATTCCCCCCAC
>RHLO01001343.1:0-17171 GCA_003719415.1 Aspergillus olivimuriae
ATGGAGGAGCTGCCTGGGGCGAGGTAGTATTCGGGTTGGTTCATCATGTAGGAGGGGGCTCTAGTGGGGGTTAGTGTTTAAGAAGGTTTTGGATGGTTTGGGTCTGGTTTGAGTCTAGCTGACGGAGGATGCACGTACGGAGACGCAAAGGCTTGACTGGCCATGGGCGAGGCACTGGCGGTGACCTGACTGCTGGGAAACGTATACGGGATAGGAGAGCTATGACACAACATAACCAGTTAGCAATTCAGCAGAATAAGGTCCAGGTCTGGACATGGGCATAGATGGCATGCCTTCGCGGTTGCTGCCGGGTCGGCGGGAGGCCGGGCTGCGGCGGGGAGACGAGATATGGGCTCGCGGCCGTGACTGGCGGGTAGAAGCTTTGCGTGCCGGGCTGTTGCGAGTGGTATCCGAGGGGATATCCCGCTGATGGAGGCAGCGACTGCGGTTGTGTGAAAGGTTGTTGATGGGGTTGGGGATGCTGCGGTTGGGGATGGTGGTCCATGGCCATGGGCGATGGATGTAGGGGCTGGGCGGACCGACTGGGCCAGCCATAATCTGGTCTGGGTTAGATGGGCTGCGTGCAGTGCAGGTGAAGGGATGCTCGATCGTACTGTGTGTGTTGTGTGCCATGGTTCGTGGAGTCGTCGTGAGGATCTGGATCTCGACAAGCGTCCTGCAATCAGTCACCGGCTCCGTCTTGGTCGTGGTCACCGTTGTGTCTGGTGGCTGCGTTGGTGCGCTTCGAGTCTGATGGCGATGGTCGACTCGATGTGTCCACTTGATGGGTTTCTGGAGGAGCTCTTCGCTCGACTCTCTCTGGGATTGCCGTGCTGCTCGCTGGCTCACTACGTCCACCGTCGGACGTGGAGAAAGTCGATGGTGTCGAATGACAGCCTCGGGTCTGCTGGCGTTTGCAAGAGATTCGCTTCGACGAGCTCGTGTGATAGTCGGATCGAGCCTGCAATCTGCTCCCGTCGTGGCCAGACGTCTGGGTCTCAGGCTGGATCTGGGATTGAGTCTGCGATCTACTGTAGATCGGAACAACGCCCGAATGGTCAATCGGCGATGCGATCACCCCCTCTGGTCGACGGGCCTCAAATCAAAACCTGTGAGACGAATGAGAACGGGCCAACGACACGAAGGAACTGCATCGGGCGACATTGAAGCCCCTCGCACGCTCCATTCTGCGAGGACGACGGCGAGGACCACCACGCGCGGAGAGATCGATCTGCACGGGCACGATCCCTCGACCCGAAAGACACAATCTCCCCTGCAGTGATGAAGCCGTTGAAGGAGCCTATCCTGGCTGCGATCCCTCCGTCGGAGCAGGACCGCAGCGGACAGACAGCAGCCCGACTACAGCAGGAGGAAGAAGCACATACGCTTAGTGAACGGGCCGAATCCTTCCTCCAAACGGCACCACACCACCCACACGCAGCCACACACCAGCCGAACAGACAACCCCACGACGGAGGGTCAGCAATGCCAGGTCAGAGGGTGGACGCACTCGGTCGTGCGTTTGCTGGGGCTCGTTCGTTCCGGCGGTGCAATCGATGGGGGGTGGGAACCAGGCTTGACGGACGCGGTATTTAAACGGGACTGGATGACGGGAGCGACACGAGGGAACACGAGGCCGCCTCGATGATGGTGCACTACAGTGATTCGGTGGGCGCCAGATGACGAGACGAGACGAAATGGGGGTCCTCAGGGGGGAAAGAGGAAAGGGACGAGAGGTTGGATGTTGTCGGTTGCGCGTTGGGATGGTCTGCAGCCTCAGCTTATGGACCGGTGGGCTCGCCTTATTCGCTTGGGAAGGGATTTATCTGATTTTATTATCGCGTGGCTGATGGCTGATTCGTTTAGGCCGGCGAAGTCTCCTATGCCAGTGACGAGCCATGATTCACACTACTGGCTGGCGGCCCCCGCGAGACCAAGCCCGTTGACGGGTCCCTGGGAGGGGGCACCCGGTGGCTCGTTCGTGTCCCTCGGACGACTCCATTCGGTGGTTTCTCTGGGAAGTGGTGGTGGTCTGGCGTCGACCGACTACTGATGGGCAGACGCCTGGGACCTGGTGGAGATGGGATCCGGGGAGGAGCCTCCCGTCCTGGATGCCTCCTGGGACGCTACGATTTCGCCGATTCACCGTCTCGTGTCGTCTTGGGGGGTCGTCTCTGGGGTCCTCTCGGTCGTCTCTGGCATCGTCGCTACGACGAGCACCGCCGACCCGGTCCGGGGCAGATTCTACGGCTGGAGAGGCGCGGAACGAGGTCCCAGGGACTATGGCGTCCGACCCCCCGACGGTGCGCGCGGTGGGGAGAACACAGCGCCTAGTCGTCAGGCTGACGGGCGCTTCCCATGCCTCTGGTTCACCTCCACTCGGCGGGACAGCAGGGGTAGACCGGAAGCGAGTGAAGGGGCAATATCTACGAGGACACGGGGCCCAGGGGGGGGTCACCGAGACACGCAACTGGCGCGGTGCCGGGCGTCCGGGGGGAGTTAGCTCTGACTCCGGCATTTGGCGCCAGCGCACTAACGGCCGACTCGGTTTGATTTGGGGGCGAAGTTGGTGGCCGGCGACGTCTGATTCGTATAGCGGGTCGGAGGAGAAGAATTGGGGGGGGTTTTTTTTTCTGTCTTCCCATGATGATTCATTCCCTGATCTGGGATGGATAGCGCTAAGCGGACCCGCGAGACCTGTCCCAGACCAGGCACTTGGGGGAATACATCGTACATACTCCAGAGTGTCGTTCTCTGCGCGGTTGACCCCCCCCCCCAGCCAGCCAGGGACGAGCCAGGGACGAGCCAAGGACCCTCTACTCGGACAGATCCCCGCGGATGACAGCTTGTCGGGGGGCCTGTGGTTTGGCCCCCACACGAGGGTCGTCAGCCACGATGGAGCCGATGGGGGGAGACGCCCTCGGGTCGCGGACGAGGGACGGCATCATCCTGGGGGACAAACGGAGGCACGATCAGAATCATCCGGAGCGTCCTGGGGTCCGGGTCCGGTCCGGGCAGGCATCGGATCGTTTTCCGATGACGAGGGTGGGTGTCGTGGATGTCGTGGGTGTGAGTGCGCGACGGGATTTATACAGGCTCCTCGCTCCGAGGAATTGGCCCCCAGACGAGGCCCGTTTGGGCAGTTCTTGAACAATTCGATCACATGGCAGGCAAAAAAGGAAAAAAAGGAAAAACCCAAAAATCAACCACAGGTGAAACCGTATGACACGTTGTTGGGCCCTCAGCCAGGATCAAGAACCTCTCCTGGACGATAACCGCCCCGTTGGAACCCGCTCGTATCAGCGCCCCCGCTATCGGCCGGAACAGCCCAAAGGGAATTAGATGAAGCCCGTCACGGGATGTCTCCACCACCACGACGACGCCGACTCCCTGACGTCCTCGGAATGAATCATGGGGGCCGTGGCTCGGCGGCAGGAAAAACACTTCCTCGCCCTCTGATTCCTTCTGTTTCGTCTGCCCCGTCGACGACCGTTGGGGGCGGAACGAGGCCGACATCGCTGCACCTTTCCCCATCGGGCAGTCCCGTGCCCTGCCGGTCGGTTGCGCTCCCAAGCGAGTCCGATCGTCGCTCCACGTGTCGCTGGCCAGCATCCGCTCCCTACTTTTATCGATCCTGCTGCCCTGGAGAGCCGGTCCACCGGCGAATTATCCAGAACGAGAAACTAGGGGGGTTTTTCTGCGAGATTCTTCTCCCACGTTTCCTCCCGGAAGGAACCGACAGGTACCTACAAAAGTACCTATACAGAGACCATCGATAGACCAGTCAACTCGCCGTCACCAATCAGACCGCCTCGCGCATCACCGCTCCGATCAGGCCCCTCGTGAATAATAACCTTTCCCGATCACTTCCCATGCATCAACACCACCACAGTCCACTGGAGGGACCGAGGACTGGTCCACTGCCGTAGTCCTCGCTTATCATCCCCCCGGCCCCCTTAGCCTATATGCGCGGCTATATTTGCTTCTTCCCTCCCTTTCCTCGGCCGCCAACGCCGAGCGTTGCGCCGAACCGCGCCGCCCCACGACCATGGTTCCTTTCCCCTGTCCCTTTCCCGGTCCCTGTTCGTTCCCCTGTCCTCCAGCAGACCCTGTCGGTCCCTCAATCCTCATAAGGCTCCCAACGCAACGTGCACGTCAGCGTCTCGCACCGTCGTACAATTACCGCCACTCGGTCTTCGAGAGGAAGCTTGTCTCTGTTTCCTTTCGAGCTTACGGATATGTCGTAGTACTCTGTACCTCTCGATGAAGCTCCATACATACATAGTCGATATGATAGGTAAAGTAGAGGTAGACAGGTCCACGTCAAGACCCCTGCCCAGAAACGATCCTCGACTACTGCCGGCCGAACAGTCCGCCGCCCGCACGACGCGGAGTCTGCCCGATCCTGACGGTTGGGAATCCCGTCGGCAGTTCCAGATCCCCACGAGGACAGTCTAGAGCACCACGTGGAGGGCGGATGAAGGGGTGGGTCATGCAGGTCCACCGTCGTGAAGTATATCAGTGTGGGAGATGACATCTCTTGTCTGCTACCATGTACCGGTATATACAAAGTACCGTCTCAGAAGAATCCCAGCTACGCAGGTTTTCCATGACGTTGCTGGACAATGACATGACTCGGACTCGATCCACCGTCGGGATCGATTCCCAGAGTCTAGATATCCAGACAAGCAATTGATATCGCAACAACAACAACAACAACAACAACAACAACAACAACAACAACAACAACAACAACAACAACAATGCAACCGGGTATCACAAATCCCCCCAAGACATCCCTCCCAGGCATCCGTCCCAAATCCGTCCCAAATCTCTCCCGACCACAACTCCCTGGTACTAGGTGGGTAGTAGGAGTGGTAGTCCAACCCAAATGACATCATCCCCTATCCAACGTTACATCGCGCGGCCGATCCCCGTCAACGCCCCCCCGACGCAGATGCGACCTCGCAGCAAACACCATGAGTTTATCTCGATGTTGACGTTGACGTCCCGGCCGCGTCGCGCGAGCGTATCTGTCGGAAAATCGAATGCACTCCGCCACTGCTTTTGCGGACTACCAGCGTGAAGAACACTTTCGTGGGGGGGATGCAGCTGACGATGAAGACGACCCACATTTCGGTTCTGGAGATATGGTCAGTGGGAGTTTCTCTTGAGGAAGAGAGAAATAGGGTGAGGGGGGGGGAGAGAGAGAGAGAGAGGGAGTTACTCGTTCCAGAGGATGACGTCGGCGAGGCTGTCTGTTAGATGGTTAGTTGCTTCTGATCCAGTTTCGTTTTTCATTTCGATTCGTTCTGTCGTTCTTTGCTTCTTTGGGTGAGGGAGGTCATACGGGTCACGTCGTCGAGGTTGGTTAATAGACTCAATTTGATCGTTTTGACGATTGCGCAGGCTCCGGCTCTGATCTCGTCGCGTCGACGTTAGTATATCTGCATACCACTACCTGACTCCTCGCCACATCCCATTTCTTCAGCCGGAATTGAGAAACTCACACAACCCCAAACCCCATCAACACACACAGTCCGATCCGCGTCGCCAGCGAGAACGCCTGCACCTTGGCAAAAACCAGAATCGGATACAGTGCTAGTGCAAAGTCTACAAATGCCGAGTATGCTATCAAGCCATGGTCAACGAGCATTCCACATCAGGCCAGATCTACCTAACAAAGAAAGAAGGATAGATAGGGTAGATAGGAAGAAAAGATAGATAGGAAGATAGGATAGGGAAACCTACGCCCCTGCACGTAGCCAAAAGTCTGAATTCGTTTCCGTCCGGAACATTCCCCCGGGTTATGAGCGTTCCAGAGTCGCGTCACGGGCGAGCATTGCACCAGGGCGAGGATCATGGCAACAATGTTGAGGATCAAGTTGCTGGTGACGAGAAACCAGAGGACCAGCGTTCGTTTGCGGTCTTGATACCCGTGGATGCGGGCGAGGAAGATGACGATGGCGAATTTGGCGATTCCGATGGCCACGATGGCGATGTATTGGTTGACCCAGCCGTACAGGAGGGCGGCATTGCGTTCGTGTCGGGAGAGGGTGCTCATGGGGACGCCGAGGCCGTGCGAGGCGGCCAGGGTGAGCATCGTCATGCTGCCGATGCCGAGGATCTGCGCCGTCTGTCAGCATGGGAGCTACAGGGAGGAGACGTCGGGGTGGTGAGCATGTACATAGGTGACAATGGAGACGTAGAGGTCGGCTCCGATGGTACGCACAATTCGCCATGCGGTGTAGCATCGCGCCAGGATGAACAGGGAGGCGATGATGAACTCGATCCAACAGACGATGAAGAAGGCGTGGTGGTAGCCATCCCTCATCTTTGTGAGTCATTCGACCGGTCTTGTTATCTTTTCTGGGGCACGTTAGTGGCTGGACGATGCATTGAGCGGACTGGCTTGCCTTGTTCGCGTTGTTATACTGAGGGTACGCGCCGCATGTTGGCAGCAACATGGGCTGGGATGCACCTCGAGATGACCTAGACGAGCAGGTACGGCCCTTGATCACGCTTCTAACCTGGATAGAGGTTTGGACGATTTATCGATCTGCCCATGTCTGCTGTGGCTGTATTGGTGAAGTCGTGATGCAGAGCTTGGAAGGGGTCATGTGACGTTGCCTGGGTCAATGGATAACGTCATGGGCATCTCCCTTCCCTCGATCTGAGCACTCGATCGCTGATGAAAACCTTTCTTGGCGTGAACCCATAGTATCGCTTTTGTTGCAATGGACAATGTCGTCGCGGTGACCCTACTATGAGCAACCTCATGTACTCCAGTACCAGTCGACAACCGACCCCTACGCGTCTCCATCTGCACTCCTCGACCGTCGCATAACATGACCGGATCGTATCGAGCTGGGAGCATCGATGAGAAATGAAATCAGGTCAAGCTCGACTAAGCACAACGGTCCCCGCCTACGGGGATCGACAATCGGTCATCACGATCGTCCATCGGACAGATATCGGGACGATCAGTTTCATCTCGTGGAACATGAGAGGACAGTTCAACCTGGACGACTCGCATATTCAAGGAAACGCTGCTCTTCGGTGTAATTCCGAGGGTCTTGCACGGGGCGATCTCTAGTGATCGGCCCGATCCCTGCAGCTCATGCATTGTAACCATGCGCCGACGTGTTCCTGCAGCATCGTAAGCATCAATGTGGCTGGCTGCAGTATAAAGCCATGCTCTTGCTCCAGCATACTTACGATATCTACCTACCACTGATTTTACAACGCTCAATAATGTGGCAACAGACGATTCTCTCTATCCATCTCCTTGCAGGCGTCGTCCTAGCGTCGCCTCGCTTCCCCGTTCGAAGACAGTCGGGTCTCGAGGCCTTTATTCGAGAGGAGACCCCGATTGCAAAGCAGGGAGTCTTGAACAACATCGGCGCCAATGGCTCTCTTGTGCAAGGGGCATCTGCTGGTATTGTTGTGGCGTCCCCGTCAAAGGAGAATCCCGATTGTAAGTTCGTCCTCGTTTCACATCAAAGTATAGTATCGAGCTAACTCCCCCAGACTTTTATACGTGGACTCGTGATTCTGGTTTGACGATGCTCGGAGCCATCGAGCAGTTCCTGGCTGGCGACTCCTCCCTCGAGTCTCTCATCCAAGCCTACGTCTCCTCCCAGGCCACACAACAGACCGTATCCAACCCCTCTGGCGACCTGTCCGATGGCTCTGGCCTCGGCGAGCCAAAGTTCAACGTCGACATCACAGCCTTTACAGACGCCTGGGGCCGTCCCCAGCGAGACGGTCCCGCCCTCCGCGCCTCCGCTCTGATGGCATATGGCAACGCCCTCATCGCCAACAACAACCACGCGCTAGCCAAGTCCAACATCTGGCCCATCGTCCAGAACGATCTTTCCTACGTCGGCCAGTACTGGAACCAGACCACCTTCGACCTGTGGGAAGAAGTGCAGGGCTCCTCGTTCTTCACAACCGCCGTCCAGCACAAGGCTCTGATCGAGGGCGCCGCCTTTGCCGACGCTCTCGATGAGGCTTGCGACGCCTGTGCTGCTGCCCCCCAGATCCTCTGCTTCCTCCAGAGCTACTGGGATGGATCAGCGGTGGTGTCCAACATCCCGACCAGCGGCCGCACCGGTCTCGACGCCAATTCCGTCCTCGCCTCCATCCACACCTTTGACCCCGCCGCGTCCTGCGACGACGTCACCTTCCAGCCCTGCTCTTCTCGCGCGTTGGCTAACCACAAGAAGCTCGTCGACTCCTTCCGCTCCATCTACGGTGTCAATCAAGACCGCGGGACTGGCAAGGCCGCCGCCGTGGGCCGCTACGCAGAAGATACTTACCAGGGCGGCAACCCATGGTTCGTCCGACCTCCCCCCATGTCTAGAAAAGCTACCTTGTCCCGACTCACAAACACACCCAGGTACCTTACCACCCTCGCCGCGGCAGAAATGCTCTACGGCGCACTCCACCAATGGGGCCAACAGGGTTCGCTCGAGGTGAACGAGATCTCGCAGCCCTTCTTCCAGGACTTGGTCGGCAACGTCACGACGGGGTCCTACGCGCAGGCTTCACCGGAGTACGCGGCTTTGACTAGCGCCGTCAAGACCTACGCGGACGGGTTCGTCGCCGTGGTTCAAGAGTATATCCCCAGCGACGGCGGTCTGGCGGAGCAGTTTGGTCGGGATGATGGGCAGCCGGCGTCGGCGGAGGATTTGACGTGGTCTTATGCGGCTTTTTTGACGGCTGTGTCGAGACGCGATGGGAGGGTTCCGTCTTCGTGGGGGGCGGATGCGGCGGGGAGTTTGTTGCCGGATGTGTGTAGTGCGGAGACGGTGATGGGGACGTATGCTACGCCTGTGGCTGGGGGGTGGTAGATTTGATCTGTCTGTTTGTCTATCTGTGTAGCTACCTATCTTGTTGTGTTTTTGTGTGATGAGTAGAGGACTTTGGGGGAGATTGTGTCGCTTGTGTCGCTCGATTGGAGGAGGTTCGATGGTCGGTGTGTATACTCATATACTACCTAAGGTAGATATAAGATTGCTGGCATTGGGTCAATGTGTTCTACATCTGTCTGTCCCACGGGATGAAACGGTATGTGATACGTAGATAGTATAATCAGTCATTTAGCCTCCCGGCAGTCAAGCCGGGCAAGTCGCCATCTATGAGGGGGGTATCTTCAAGCAGAGCAGAAAGCTCCATGCATCATCGACGACGACACTAGCAGCAAGGAACAAGAAGCAGGTATATAATCGCAGGCTCGACGGCACCACCAAATCAGCCTGAGCCTCCGTCTCGGTCTCAACGAGACACGCCAACAAGACGTAATCTTCTATCCCACATTCATATCCATCAACCCCTCACCTACTGCTCATCCACCTTCTCCCACTCACTATCCGTACTCCCATAACCAGAACTATTATCCCCACTGATACTCGCCCGCTTCCGCACCTCCTGCCGTCCAGGCGGATGCAACGTGCCAGCCCCTGCCCCTAACGCCGCCGCAGTCGTACTCGTAGTAGTAGTAGTAGTAGTGCCAATCGCGGTAACACCATCCGTCCGAATCACCCCCTCCGTCTCAGTATCACTCTCCGCACTCTCGGGAATCGCCCCCGGCGGCGACGGAGAATCCGCCCCATTGTCTATCCCTTTTTCCCCCGTCGTGGCTCCTGCACGCTCCTGCGCCAACTGGGCCTGTCGCACCTCGCGCGCAAACCAGTTGATGGCCCACCACAGCGACGCAGACAGCACGGACAGCACGACGAAGTGGATGCTGGAGGTGGCGAGGAGGAGGGCCAAGAGCACGACCTGTAGGGCGGCGAAGGTGACGTTCGTGGCGATGAGGAGGGTGGGGGTTGGTCCGGGGGTGAAGATGCTGGACCAGAGGTCCTCGACGAATGAAGCCATGTTTGTTTGTTTTCTTTCCTGGTGTTTGTTTGTTTCTTTCTTTCTTGGGTGTTGGGTTGGGTTTGGGTCCGTCTACTTCGTTGTTTGGCTTCCGGCTGGTTTCTTGTTGGTTGGTTCTTTGGGGTTTCCTTGGTGATGAGAGATGGTTTGCGGGGGGATTTCTCGGCCCGGACGCAGGGAGGGGAGAGATGACGTTGGGTCGTAGGTAGTTTTGGGCGCGATGCGGATCTGGATTCCGTCGTGGGGTTGGTTTTGGTTCGGACGGAGAGGCTATTGGGGTGTTTTGGGGGGTTCTGTATATGGATGAAGATGTCGCTGGATGTCTGCTTGTGAACGTAGGGGTGTTGGTGTGTCGTGCAGAGGAAGAAGCGGTGATAAGACGATGTTTATCATTTCTTCGTTTGCTGCGAATTCCGTCCCGCCGCTGACTCAGCATCACCACCTGATGGGCTATCAGGTGACAGACAGACCAGCTCCAGTGAAGGGATTGGATTGCCTCGTCTGCTTGTGACTTCTGACTTCTGATTGATTAGGATTCTCTGCTCGTGATGGCTGAGGGGATGGGCTCAGGCTGGGGTGGGTTGTCATGCTGGGGGGCAGCGTGCCGAATCTTGTTTTCGGGGGAAGTATTCCCTGGCGTGTGGCTTCTACGGGTGTTGCTGGAGTGTGGTAACGAGATGGAGATCTCAGAGGGTGTAGTCATGTACCTTGGTAGTATAAGGAGGTCTACCGATCTGGGTACAGTCAGACTCTTGCTGTAGGATGCGCTGTGCTGATTGGTTTTGTTAAGAATATCCTTCCGCATGAGTATATATCTTCACATCTCTCTGCTCATCCCATGTTTACTCCGGAACAATACAAAGGACTGGTTAGACAAGTAACAACTTTTGTCAGAGATCAAGTCAGTTTATAAGAGTGCCTTATTCTCTGAGGGACTCCAGCTCATAAAAATTTCTAAATATCGACACCAAAGTTTATCGATATACACATCAATCGTGGACACGACAGTAGGACTATCTTCATTGGCATCTTTCTTGCTCACCCGTTGAATTCCCGGAAGACATGATCATTCCTTGGGTATTAAACCATGTCACTTACCCCTTATATAAAGGTTCACTATGTCTAGTACATGATTAGGATATTGTATTCTCTTCGAGCGAGGAAGCTGCGCAATGAGCTAGCTCTAGCTGACTCTCCTATCCTACATCAAAGTAAAGACGACCATATATCAATGACCGTCCTTAATCAGAGCCGCAATCTTCTCAGCGATCATATAGCATGCAGACTGGGGATGACCAGGCGGCAGAGTAGGGAAGATGCTCGCATCAACAACGCGAAGGTTTTTAACGCCAATCACCTTGGCCTGAGAATCCACAACGGCATTCCTGTCCGTAGTTTTCCCCATAGCACATGTTCCAGCGGGATGCCAGACAGGGACCATGGTGGAGCGGACAAAGTCGAGGATCTGCTCGTCCGTTTGAACATCAGCGCCGGGCTTGTATTCTCCCTCCGCAACCTCGACGCCCTCCCAGACTTGTCGGAGTCGCTTCACGGCTGCAATCGCCACCTCCTGGTCGGCCTCATGGGTGAGATAGCCGAGGTCAATGAGAGGTGGGGTGGAGATATCGTCGCTGCCGATAGTGACGCTTCCCCGTGAGAGAGGAGAGACCAGTGCAGCGGCAATGGTGCCGTATTGTTTTCCGTCGAACAGCATCTGATCAAGAGCACTGTGCCATCCATCCAAGATACCATCGAGGCCGAGATATTCCACCTCAGGCCAATCCTCGGGGAATTGGCTCAGACCGTCGAGAGTGCTTTTTGTGAAGCTTTGTCGAACGTCGGCAGGGAACCTCTCCCACCCGATCACCCCGAATCCTGGAGCTGTCAACGGGCCTTGCTTCTTGAAGGTGTAGTCGATGAGGGCCTTGGCAGCAGCAGGGATGCTGTTGACCAGATTGCTGGCGGTGGTGACGCCAACACGCTGAACGACGCCGAAAATCACATGGTCCCACAGGTTCTGACCGACTCCGGGGAGGTCATGAATGACGGGAATATCGTAGCGTTGGAGGGTCTCCTTGGGTCCAATGCCAGACACCATGAGCATCTGCGGGGACTGGAAGGCTCCCGCACTGAGAATCACCTCTTTCTTCGCATGGATGTTGTACCGCTTGCCGGTTGTCTGGACCTTAACGCCAGTTGCAATGGAAGTCTCGGGGTCAATGATGATTTTCTTAGCCATAGTGTGAGTGAAGATCTTGATCGAGGTAGTCGCCTGAGCTCTCTTCAGGTACGATGTCTGTGAAGAGCTCCGCTTCTGGTCCTTGGGGCTGATCGTGGTGGAAGCCCAAGAGGAACCACTCAGTTTCCCACTGTTAAAGTCTTGTCCTGGATGGATGCCCATTTTCTCGAGTCCAATCTCGACATGTGTCGAGAAGGGGGAGCCATAGTTCGGCCATGATACCTGAACCGGCCCGTCCAGGCTGTTGTCAAATGCGTCGGCATTATAGACAACAGTAGCATTGGATCCTCTTTTTGCCTCATCTGCGGCGGTAACATGGCAACTCTTTTTGAAGAAGGGAAGGACAGAGTCCCAGCACCAGGATGGATCGCCGGTGATCTCGGCCCACTGGTCGAAACTCCCTTTCGTTCCCCTGTCCTGTGTTAAAGAACCGTCCAACCTTTCACAGAAGTAGAGCAGACTCAGATACATACCGATGGTAAACCATGTAGTTCCTAGCCGAGGTTCCCCCAACCGTCTTACCCCGTGCATAGCGAAGCTCTCGATCCTTTCCGGCCTGTACAATAATGAGGACATATCCTTGCGCCAAGCACACCAATAGTGACGACGAAAACATACCTTGAGTGGAAGAGTCACAAAGTTCCAATCAATCAAAGACATATCTGCAGGACTGGTACCAGTATTCGCGGCGGCGGCGAACCCCGGGATGACACTCATGAAGCCACCTTCAAGCTCATAGTACCCCCCTGCCTCAATCACGGCAACGCTCACACTCGAGTCCTCGGCGAGTCTCGAAGCAATGGCCAGACCCGATGTGCCTCCACCGACAATGACATAGTCAAAGGTGGCGTCGACCCCCGGGGTATCCGGGATGAAAATGCCCAAACAATAGGATGCAAGGAGGGAAACAAAAATCAGCGAGACATGGTCGATGGGCGCCATAGCTTGTGGAGGGTAGGTATCTTCGGCCCGAGTCTGATGCGTCTAGCAGGTCCAGGAATCTCGGTTTTCTTTGCTTTGTTTGAGCGGGGACGCGTGTTTGTCACGAGGAAAAGACCAAAATGAGCGTGATCTCCAAGTACTCCAGGGAGTCTTGGAACGAACAAAAGCCTAACTTGAAAAACAGAGAAAGGAGGGTGGAATGACTGTGGAAGATAGAAGAAAATCGCAAGGAAGTGGCTGGGTTTTGAGAGAGTACTTCGCGGGCATCCCCTGAAACCAGCAGTTCCTGATCATGCCATTGGCACTGTCCTCCAGAAGGTCAACCCCGGTCGTATGGGAGATTAATGGCGTTTGAAAGTCGAGATGGTCGACGGACCTCATCAAACATGGACGCAAAGGGCAGGAGGCATAGCGAATGACGGGTGTTATTCCCAGCAGCAGTAGAGTGACAGGGCTGTTGGAGCTAGTGAGAGGAATCGTTAGGTTCTTCGGCTCTTCGGTTGCTTCCAATAATGGCTTCCCACGTAGACTAGCGTTTGATTCGCCCAATGGCCGTGATATTCTGTGTCTTTCCGCGGAAAGGATTGCTAGATTCCACGCTAGTGAGGTACTAGTGAGATATCTGCTCCTCAGACACTTGTACTAGGCGAATGGCGGGCACGTTCCCGATTCCGAAATTAGAGAATACGAACCATGCCTAAGTAGATGTTCATGCGCATTGGCCTTGGAGACCCTGGATGCTATAGGGTTCTCACCCCGCCATCGGGTCTGTGAGTTAGAAACTTCTCTGTCCAGATCTAGTTTGGGTGGGTATATCTTGAAACTTAACCATCTGTGGGGAGAGCATCGTGGGGTAGAAATATCCAGCGAAGGATGAAAACAGGTTTCGACTTTCTGAGCCTGGCTTTTCACATATTGGTTCAATCTTGTGGAAATCTTGTGTCAGTTGTATGATTCAGACCGTTCGGTCTCAGCTTGATTGACCATGTCGATGCCCACGCCAGAGGATATCGCCGCCTGGCCGATACCAGACTACGAGAATCCCCACGGAACGCTGGAGCCGGCAATCTATGGAATCAACATTAGTCTAATGGCAGCTATGACTCTATTCATCGCGGGGCGGTTCTATTCGCGCATATTGCTCACACGCAGCGCACTCGGTGCAGATGATTGGACCATGCTGGCCGCATATGTATGTTGCTTGTCACTTGTCTGTGTGATTCGATCTGATCAGTGGTCGAGATCATGGCAATGGCAATGTCCGTCTGCCAGGTGATAGAAACAGATTTCGGTGTCGGGCGCCATTTCTACGACGTCAAGCCAGAGTGGTATGTCCCACTTGGCCAGGTATGCCTTGATGACAGCCAGATGAGAATGCCTGCGTGCCTGGACTGACTCTTCCTTGATTGCCAGACAACGGTTTCAATCCAAGCTCTATTTGCCCCATGTGCAGCACTCACCAAGATATCTATATGTCTGACGTATCTCCGCCTGTTTCCCTCGAAAACGAACAAATGGTTCAATTACGTGCAAATTGTGATTCTCACGGGGTTCGGAATTTCCACGACGGTTGGCATGCTGACGCAGTGCATACCCATGTCCGATGTTTGGAACTTTGTCAAGCCGCCGTCTGCGAAGCAGTGCATTGACCAGGAGGCATTCTTTATCGCGGCTGCTGTGCAGAACAGTGGGACAGACTTTCTTGTCTACCTCTGGCCGATCTATTACTTGTGGAGAATCAAGCTCAACTTGGTGAAGCGCATCGGCTTGATCATCAGCTTCGGAATTGGGACGCTGTAAGAGAAGCTGTCTCACCTACTTTTGACTGACGCTGATGTGGTCAACCATTCTAGGATCTGCATTGCTGGCATCGTGCGCATCACTTGGCAGGTCCGATATGCAAATTCCTGGGACCAGACCTGTAAGTCCTGCACTCGTCCCTCCGTGTCTTCACCTGTCACTTACGTATACTCCGATCCAACTCCGATAGACAACGGCGCCATCATTTTCATCATCGTCGCGATTGAAGTAAACCTGGGTATCATCTGCGGGTGTTTGCCTGGGATCCGACCCCTTATCCGGAAGCTCTTCCCAGCGCTCAAAGACACCACGAGACCTTCTAACCAGGAGTACAGTACGAGCATCAAAGCTACCTCGGATAGCTGGAAAGCGAAAAAGGGAGAAGGTTCTATGAACTGCATCCGCGTTACCAATGAGGTTGAGCTGTCGGTCTGGAACGACGATACGGATGGCCGGCGAGTCCGGCTTGATGGTCGGCTGGGAGATGGAGATAGTGAGGAATTGATTTGTCCGCGATAGGGATCCTTTGTTCTCGTGTTCAATGATCTGTGATATGTCAATCTAACCTGAATATGCTGATGCCCTTGGTCGCTGTTCCAGGTCTATAATTCAAGGCATTGATGAATGAGATTGGTTTCTCTGATAAGCCCTTTTCTTTTCCTCTCTGTTTCTTTTGCGTGACCACTCTCTTTCCATGTCACCTTGCACGTAGCTCTTTATATAGGCGCATGTTGCATGTTGCCTCGTACAGCGTGGATTGAGGCCCTCGCGGACACAATCCGAGCTGATCATCCTCCGCCAAGCGTGGTATGCAGGGTTGGGACAACCAAGGGCCGATGTGCGGGACTTTCATGTCGTCTGACGAGTGAAATGCCACACAGATTCCGCCGACTTCGTGTTATGTGGACCGTGTCGGCGTTTGAAGGGAGAATCAGCGAAGGAAGATCGGAAACCTGGAGGCGGCTGTCCCGATGCAGGGCTCCGATACCCCGTGGGGAGACGAGGTAGGGGACAGTCACTACCTTTGTGTATTCTAGCGGAACAGCAGCTACAGGTAGACCTGAATAGCATTTTCCTTTTTTTTTTTTTTTTTCTTACCGGGAAACTTACCGACACTCCCTCCTCCGTGTCAACCTTACCATACCGTCCCCCGTCCGGTCATTTTCCTCGCCCACGTTATTTTTCCTCTGCCCGTCACCCATCCTCATACCTCACCTGCACACCTCACAATCGGCACCTTTCTCTCCCTCCTTCTCTCTCTCGCTCTCTCTCTCTCTCTCTTCCGCTCTCCACTAAGCTCAGCCCTTCCTCCTCTCGCCTCGCCGCTCGACCAGTCACCCTCCCACGGTCGCTTCGGTCCTCCCTATCCGCGTGAGCTATCACTCGGCCGCCTCCCCCTCGCGCATCCGATCTTCCTGTCCTCGACCAGTCGAATCCGCCCCCTCGCTGCTCCAGTCCGTCGCCGTAGAAAGGGGGAGAAAGAAAAAAAAGTCATATCGATTGGTCTTCGTTCCGCGCGCATGGGACGGTGAAGCAGCTTGGAGCCGCTCGATTCTCGCTGAAATCTCTGGTGATAGCTTCAGGGACCGCTCTAGGTCGGCGCCGCCGACCCTCCAGTTACACGCCGGGCGTGCGACCAGTCTCTCGCCGCCGTGGACGGAGATACTTTCAGACTGAACCTGCTCGACGAACCGCTCGCCCATCTGATCGATTGCTGCTGGGACCGATTGGTGGAACATGAGCTAGCACCTGCGACGTGATCCATCCATTTCCTCTGAGCTGGTGCCCCATTCACGCGCTCCCATCTCTTTCTCGCCGGTTTTTTTTTTCCCCCCCTTTGCGCCCGGTTCACGGTCGCTGCTCCTGGTCGCCGCCGCCGCCGCCTATCGTGCCATGGAAGCTACACTCGCCCATCGGCCATGGGAGCCCACGACGACGGGGCCGCAAACCCCGACGGCGACCTCCTCCCAGACCCTGCCCTCCATCTCCACCCTCACCGCGAGCATGACCACCGCGCCCGCCGAAAAATCTCCCGGCAATGCCTCGTTGAACACGATTGAACGTGACTCCGGCAATTGGTCCATGCCGCAAAGCACCCGTGAATATCCCTTTCCCTTTGCTTGTGGTGACTCGTCTCGTTCTAATCCGGTGCTGATCGTGTAGTAGGGTCGTCGACATATTCCACCACGACCAACGGCACGGGCAATTACCCGTCGCTCTCCTTCCTCACCTCCTCGCAACCCTCTCCCAACCGCGTGTCCACCGTCTCGGATCGCTCCCCCTATCCCCCCGATCAATCCAACAC
>RHLO01001345.1:0-16682 GCA_003719415.1 Aspergillus olivimuriae
CCTCCAGAGTCTCCGCCGCCTCCAGAGTCTCCCCCTCCTCCGCATCCTCCTCCACCACCTCCTCCTGTATCTACAGAGGACGATCCCCCCAAACTAGCACCACCACCATACCCAAACGATGACCCACCATAGGTAAACCCCGAAGCGCACGCATTAAGCGACCACGCCGCACCACACCCAGACGCACAATTCGCAGGATTCGACGAACCGCCATCTCCCTCTTCTTCTCTAACACAATACCAAGACTGCCCGATCTGTGCGTCGGTCGTGGTCTCCCCCTTGTAACCGGTCTCCGTATCTCTTTGCGAACGATCATGAACGCTCTGATACCGTCGCGTCCCGCTCTTCGTATTTGAAGTTGTCTTTCGGGAGATGATCCTGCCCCCTGATCCTTCGATCCCTGTGATAGTTGGCGGGGCGAGTTGAGGCATATCGGGAAGACAGACTTTCCTATCCCGGAGGGATGTGTAGGTGGAAGATCCCGATGTGGATAATAGGAAGAACGCGCCGTCGATCCCTGGGGTGAGTTGTGCGCGGTGGATGCCCCCCGTTTTGGCGCGTTTCTTGAGGAGTAGATTGGCGGATGGGGTTGTGTCGGGGTGGTGCTGGAGCCAGTTTGTGGCTTTGCGGAGACGGGGGGAGCGGGCCATTGCGATGGCGAGGGTTGTGAGGATGGAGGTTGCGTTGAGGAGGGTGAGGCGTGAGGTGGTCCATTCGTTGTGTTTTTCTTTCTTCTCTGAATGAGGGGGTGATGGGCTTGGTGGTGGTGAGGGGTGGTGGAAGGGTCGAGGATAGAGATGTTTTTCTCTTTGTAGATGGAGGGCTATGAGATTCCAGGAGTCGAAGGGGAACGCTAGGATATGCTTGGATAGGCTGCATTTTCCGCATTGGGGGGCTGGGCGAGCGTGGTTGTATGCTTCTGTGCAGTCCCAGGGAAATAGGTCCCCTGTACCTGCTGGGTATGGGGTGTTGTTTGTGATGTCCACGGGGGAGGACGACGGGGGGGATGTCCTGGCCCAGTCGGTCCAGTACTCGGTTAACGTGTCGATTATGTCTGTTTGCTTGGAGAATGGGTTGGAAGACTGGAGGTATTCTTCTGTGAACCCTGGTGGGGTGTCGTGTTTGCTTCGCACTTGTGGTGCTTGGTGGAGGGGGGGCTCTGGGGCGACGAAGCTGAGCAGGTAAAGTGGGTTTTCACTGTCTGATACCAACGACGAGAAGAGGGATAAGTCGAGGAGGGAAGAAGTGAGGTCTTGACAACTGTTGGTGATTGGGGACCAGGTGAGAGGTATGCTGGGGTCGACAAGTTTGTCGGCTATACTCGTTAGATAGATTTGAAGGCGGGAGTGGAGGAGAAGATGTAGCTTCTGGGTTATTGGGTCGAGGGCGGACTCCGTGGGGGGACCATCATTCTCGCACGCTGCGATGACCAGGCCGACTATCTCATCTTCTAGGGACTTGTCGTGCTTGTTGGTGTGGAGACCGGTAAATGCAGTGCCGATGACTTGTTTTAACACAGCGAGGTGTCTCTTTGGGGGATGAGAGGCTTGTGTTTGGTGACGAAGAATCCGTGCATCATCTCCTGAAATGGAAAGAATGGGATGATGGCCATCCGGCTCAAGCTGTTCGTGGAAGATGGGAAGGTCGCGGTGCATGATGCGGACGCCAGAATTGGTGCTGTTGTAGTATAAGCATGCTTGTATTCAGACATTTAGATAGGGAGCCACTCACTGGGCAACGCCATTCTCAATAACAAGAGGCCCGATTCGAAGAGCCATGTGTCGGTCTCCGAGTGGATGCTTCTCTTTCTCTGCTATCTGGGAGAGAATAGCGTGGATATCCTCTTCATCTGGGTGACCTTTGGCAGCAGATTTGTTCGATTGATGCAGAATTCGACTGAATACGGATCTCTCACGGGTGGGGGGCTTGACTCCAGCGCTGGCAAGCAGACCCTTATACTTCGCCTGCGCGACGAATTCATCCATACAAAGTAGACTGCATTTCGAATCGTGCTCGTCGTTTGAGTCGACAGGATAGAGATTTCGCTGTGTGCCATCCCGTTTCACACGAGGACAGTGACATAGCTTGTGGCTTGTCGGACTGTCAATTGTTTCGAGAATACAGTGCTTCGTTTTCTTGACGAATGCGTCATCGCCATAGTGACGTGCCCAGTAGCAGTTTTCACAGATTATGACACCAAGCCTGGTGAACATGCTGCCGTAGATGTGGGATCTACATTCGTGACATTCTTCAGGGACAAAAGATGGAATGCCGATGTCGTTAATCCCGGATAGTTTTACTGCCAGTCTTAATATGAGGTGCTATGGTCGGGGAGTTGAGCTTACGTTGGGGAATTCCGATTCCTGAGCCTTTCGATCCGCTAAGGGATGGACGATGCTCAATTATTTTGTCGATGTCGAGGAAACCTTTCCCATTAGACTCAGATTTGACATTGGGAAAGTGGAATTTACCGGCTGTTTGGAGGAGCATCCATGCTTGTTGATGTATGCCAGTGTGTTTGGGAATGTCTGCATAGCCTATCAGAATATCTCTAGCAGGTAGAGACGCTGTGCATACCGTCGAGCGCCGCACGTATCTCTCTTCGCAATTTAGCGCTAGCCTGTTCGGCTTGTTTCTCTCGGATGACTCTTTCCAGAGATTGAAGATAGGACATCTCCATACATGAAGGGTCACTCGGAGGGCGCTTATTTGCTGAATCTGTCTGATATTAGTGTCTCAATCATATAGGAACTGAACAAGGACTTACCACATTCCGCGGCGAATAATACCTTCTCCTCGCTGACCTGGTCCACGAACGTATCGAAGCCGTAGAGGTAGTTGTCGTCTTCGTGGCCCCCATTGGCCTCAGCGGGTTCTGAATGTCTCCATATCTGCAATGTATGAATGATATTTCGCAGCTCTCTTTCAACCCCGCTCCAATACAACCTCTCAAGTTCCCCTACAAGATAGGAGCTGGCAGGCCCAATAGTAGTCCATGGTATGTCTGAGTTAGGGGTCAAAAAGCGAGGTGATTTGGAGGCATTTCGGGAAACTTGGAGCTTGCGCATTTTCACATCAATGATGGCATAAAACCGACTAATGCAAGGACGCTGTAGAGATAGATAGATGATTAAATAGTAGTCGGATGTATCCGAATGTGAAGCTACTTAGGGCGCAAGGCTCCCCCGTACTAGAGCGTATTGGGACTACGGGCGGGCTGTGATAGGACCACCAACAGGGCGCAGCATCTTCGTATATCATGGCTTGTATAGTCTGGTAGCGAACTTACTAGGCTAAACATGCACCATTACCCCACTATCTTTTTGCTTCACCATGATACTATCGGTAGTTCCTGTGGTTTCCAAGAATGATAAAAACAATACATCGATCAAGGCTAAAACCATCTAGCGTCACATAAAGAAAGTGACAATTGCTCCCTTGGACATACTTTCATACGGAATATTTATGTTGGTACCAATCTCTAGAGTATATCTACTCACTTGCCTATTCTCAGGCAGAGGGGTCTTCAGTGTCTCATATATTAATGGCGTTTGATCTCATCTCTGAATCTTGAATTGCATTCACCTGCATATAAAGCTGTAGCTGCATCAATCATATGTGACGGACTGGAAGAGGCTTTCCACTTCTTCTCGCAATCTCGACAGCCGCATGGAGAGCCACCGACTCCTCAATCTCTTTCGCAGTCACCTCAGCCTCGACCTTGCTGTCATCGTTATCAGCCTTCTCGAGGCTATCTAGTATAGCCTCGCAATTCCAGCACAGGCAAGCATGATACTGCTCGCCAAACCTAGCAAAAAATATCTCTTGCGTGACTTCAAAACCATCATTCAAGACAGGCTTCCCGTACTTATCATCATGTCGTATGAACCTGCCCGTATGCTCGATCATATACGCTTGGTACAGCTCCGCGCTACACTGATGAGTATGCCACACCAGGTCAACGTCTAGAGTCGGTACCAAGACTTTTTGGGGGTAGAGTTTGATTAGAGCAACAAATTTCGCGTACCGATCTATTGCACGACGCAAGGTACCGCCCACAGCTGGGCTTCCGATCCAGAGGTGGGCGTGCATCTTGTCCACGAAAGATGCTTGGCGCTGCACATTCTCGACCAAAGGCTTGTTGATCACGGCCTGTGCCATGGCCGACTTTATCGCCCGGAAAAATTGCAGCTCTCGGACTTGAAGCGGGTACCTGGTTGCGTTCTCTGAGATAGCTGTGATGCTGCCGTTCCCGTAGCGGGAGAGTAGGGAGTAAGCGTGAGACTTGGTCTTTCCAACATTGGCAAGAGATTGAAAGAGGTCCGGCTCCATATTTGCTGTCTCCAAGAGCCACTCTTTAACGGGTACCGGCACCGCGTATGTCCATTCTCGAGTGTCGATTGCTCCGTGCTATCGGAGAGTCAGCCATGGTGTCCGCCGTAGGAGGTACTCGACAAGTCTTACAATATGACTCCAGGGAAATGGAATTGTTCGGGCCCATTTCAGGCCATTGCCTTTGCAGTACCGATCGAAATCATGGGGGTTCAAGAGAAAAGCATGCCAGACCATCAAAACGTCTGCTCTATATCAGCATTTGATGGCATTCACCCGAGTCGTAACGAGAGACATACCTAAAGGGGGTAGATATATCGCTTGATGCGGTACAGAAACCGCAGTAGAACGTGTCTTTTGTCCTTGAATGCCATCCATTAAGTGAATCCAAGAGCAGAACCGTCCCGCTGCTAGCTCCAAGAAGTACGGCCATTTACGTTGCCTTCGAGATTCCCAGGTCTTGTCTTGAAGCTGGACCGCGTACTGCCGGTTAAACTGAGAGTTAGGTCGAGTCCGATACACCGTTCTTTTTTTCATTTCGATGCCAAATGCGACATCAAGATCCTTGGAATGCAATATCTGGCCTCGGAGCATATGGAACACTTCCAACAGTTCAAGATGGACGGCACACTGACTAATAATGGGTAGCCTACTTGCATCTTTGTTGTCTTCGACATTTAAGTGCAAGTTCTCGAATAACGATGGTTCTGGGATGGAAGGCTGGTCCTCGCTCACGTAGGTGGTCTCATAGCGAGTGGCAAAGTCGAACTGAAGCCTTAAAATATTCTCTTTGCTGCCTTTGTGTAGGCAATCTAGATGTGTTGAACTCAAGTATGACATCTTGTATAGTAATAATGTCTTCAATAATGCTGCAGCGAGCAACGGCTGGAGGCGCAATATCCCCAAATAATAACAGTTATTGACTTGCCATGATACCCCGGCCGGGACCCATTAATGGGGCTTAGCCATCCTAGTGCCCCAGGCGTATTTAGCCCTATGAACCCGAGCCAGGAGGCAACGGAGCCGCCATGTTGAATTCCAAGCGAAATTGTGGTGGTGGCTGAGCCAAGACCAGCTTTACCTAGCCTCGGCATAAGGCCCAGGGGGAATAGACTCGATTCGTGATGAAGGAGGACCGATAGCCAACCATTCCACAATCTTGTAGTATTCGTAAACATTCTGAAGTTGTATCGCATTATTTGCCCCTGAGGGTTTGTAGATATGCATAATGCATTTTTACTGATACGTACGGAATGATCATGCCATATCTATGTGGTTCCGGGACACGTCTTGTTCTTGCACTTCCGATGAACGGATTGGCTTGAATTTGTTTGAACCCATTAAAAATTTCTTCTTTTTAACTGGTGGATTGACCATTGACTTTTGACTCAGCAATAAGTGAACTCTGGGCTGGTAAAAAGATAAGATATAGAGTTTGTGATTGTCAGGCCAGCCGTCACCGGCTCATCAGGCCACGAGGCCACCGCAATCTAAAGTTGATGGGCGTCGGAGTAAATTTGTGCTGTGTTTGCTGCTATATTGCTAAAGATACACTTAACTTGGTCCATCAAGCATCTGGTGAGTGTTAATTTGGGTCGGATTCTTTGGGTTGGCCGAACAAAGTCTAAAGGCAGAAATTTCCAACCACTCTCTTACAAATCAATCTTATCGCGGAGATGATTTTCTTGCTGCATAATCGTGAACAATGAGCCGACCTGTCACCTTCACACTAACCGCGCAAAGGGACTTTCTCCATAGCCTGAGAACCGCTATGATTCAAAAATATACCAATTAGTCCATAGTGACCGTGGAGGACGGTTTCCGACGCTTCCATCCATCGTGAAACCTGCTCTGCCAACGTCCTGATCTGACAATGTCTTCCACTAAATTCATCGTCAATGTCGCCTCTCCTTCGCCGAAACGACCCCGAGGTCCTCCAGATCCAATGACTTCTCAAAATCGGGCGAAGAAGCGAAGCCAAGTCGCGCGAGCCTGCGATTGGTGTCGCATCCACCGCATCAAATGCGACAATGACCGGCCGTGCTCCAACTGCCAGAATCGCGCGGGCCAGTGCAGCAACAACGATGAGACCAAATCCACCAGCCTACCACAAGCCTTTCGCGAAATCGATCGTTTGAACCAACGGATCCAAGACTTGGAACAGGAACTCGAGCGAGAGCGCAAGGCCGGACAGTCTCTGAACACACCTCCGAGCGCACTGCCGTCTACTCCAGATAGCCGCGACCAGGTTGGAACTGTAGGGCAAACTATATCCTGGGGAGTCAGTAAGGGACAGACAAACGCAGGTCTTTGGGAAGGAATTCACATCAGCACCGCGCGTTCTCCGCAGAAGACCTGGTATGGGCCGTCGTCGCTCTTCTATTTTATCGGACGCATCAGCACATTCCTCACGTCTGCCCTGAAACAATCGCATTCCACGCAGCGTATGCTTCCCAGCTCAGCCAGTACGCTGCTAGACGGGCCAACTACACTCGCAGATGAAGAACCGTCCGCTCGTCTTATCGGTGACGACGATCCCAATCGCGCAGGCGAATACCTCAGCCCAACGCAGGAGGAATATTTCATCAGCCTCTTTTGGCAGTCGTACAACGCAACTTACCCGATCTTGGACGAGGAGGAATTTAAGCAACATTACATCTCGCTCTGGACGAATTCTTCAACAGAGCGAAAGCCTTGTCCACTAGTAGACATTGTTATTGCTGTATGCATGCAATACGGAACGGCACGAGTACTCGCCTCTCAGAACAACGTCTCCAAAACCAATGGCAATAAGACGGATGCCACTATCGCAGGTCGATGGCACTACCGCCGTTGCCAGGCATTATTGGCTACAGAGCTTGAAAGCCCCACGATATCAACGCTTCAATGCCACATCCTTTCTTCAGTCTATCTCTGTTGTGCCTCGTTCCAGAACATGGCAGACAACGCCAGTGGGCTTGCTGTGCGGACAGCGTATATGCTTGGTCTACATCTGGAGCCGCCGTCAACAATGCCGCGACGAGAAAGAGAGCTACGAAAACGCCTGTGGTGGTCAGTTTACGTACTGGAGAGCAAAATGAGCATGAAACTCGGTCGGCCGTTCCTATTACACGAGTCATCTGCGTCGTGTAGCTTCCCCTCGGACGACCGCGAGATTGCTATGCTCTCGGGTTCCAACTTTGCTCCTCTGAACGACAACATCACCTGGCTCACCTGGGCTCTCTATAGCACCAAATTGATGTTCGCTGCTCGAACCGCCTATATCTCGTTCTACCAAAGCATGCCAGGCATTTTCGCCACATGTACCACCTACTCTACAACGGAGCTCCTCGACGAGTGGCTCAGGGGAGTGCCCGAGCTTTTGAAAACCAAGCGTCAACACAATGGAGTCGCCTTTTCAACTGACTGCTCTGCCCTAGAGATTGAACAGTTCGCGCCCTCTTGGTTACAGCGCGAACGGCTACTCCTCGAGCTGATGTATCACAACCTCAGCACAAACCTCTACCGACCATCCATCTGCTGCGCACTCGCCAGAACGTCTACCCCACTAGCGGACCAGATCGCAACGAAATGTGCTGCTCATGCGATGGCCTTCATCCATATCATCCACCAAGTATTAACCACTACTTCCATCCTAACGGGCTGGCATGAAGTGTTCCAATGGTCATGGAATGCGGCCATGACCCTTGTCGGCTTTCTTCTTGCATACCCTCAGAGCCCACACACACAGGCCGCACGCCATGCCATCGACTTATCTGTGGCGGTGTTTGAAACATACGGCAATAGCTTTACGGTGGCGATCAGTGCAGCGACCATCATGCGTGATCTTGTCGCCAAGGTGGACTTGATTATTGAACAAAGTGCTCAGGACGCCAAACCAGCTGAGAAGGGGATGACGTCGAGTTGGCACCCAGATCGTACACCCCTCAATGACGATCTGTCTGCGGGACAGTTTGCTCCAGAATTGATTGGGTTTGACGAGAACACGGCGGAGATTACGGGGCTACTTGGCCAGTCCATCGATATCTTTTCGGATGCATATAATGATTTCGACTGGTCTGGGGTGAACGGGACTTTCCCCGACCAATGGACGTTTGTGCCGCAGGATATCGTTCGGAGTTAACGGCGGGATATAATGCTAGGTACAATAGTAGGATTCGCACATACTAGAAGCTTAATAATGTACAGAACGTAGGGTCCATAGGAGGATCTGCACAGCTCTCCTTGGCTCGATACGTACCCAGCTCTCGCGTTTTGTCAGCCAACGGCCATTGCCACCAGAATTCGATCCCACGTGGATACATAGTAAAAATGCCAGTGGAACTCTCAAGGACCGGCCCAAACGGCTCCACATCGTACCTTTTGGACCTTGATTTCTGTCGAGTAGTACCATGAGTAGCGGTGACGTCGGAGTCATGGAGTGGGCCATTACCGAAAGGAGTATCCGGAGTTGAATTAGCCCTAACTTGTCCTTCACCTGCCGGAGTCCCGGAGTTGCTCAACTTCGCCATTCTGCCTCCACCGGATGAACCGTGTAGAATTTCCATGGAAGCTCTCGGAGACTTTCATCTATGATGCCAGAAAAGATCTCTTCCGACACTCCGAGTTTACACAACTGTGTGGAGAAGCGCACCTGTATCATGGGTTTGTACTCCACACCGGTGGTGTATAAATCCACCAAGACTGCCTGCCCTTCCTGAACCATCATTCTTCTCCAAGCGCTCAATCTGTGTTCATTTACTTTCTCAAGCAAGATACCCCCATCATCATGCCTTCTTTTACCGTCTTCAAGGGCCAGAAGAGTGGCCTCCCCAAGCAGGACACCACCCACAAGCCCGACACCCTCACCGGTGACAACGTCTTCGTGCGAGTGACTGCCTCCGGACTATGCGGAACGGATCTCCACTACGTAAGTCACTTATCAAAACCAACCCCGAAGACCAAGCTAACCGCCGCAGAAACACGCCGACATGGTCCTCGGACACGAGGGCGTCGGTATCGTCGAAGCCCTCGGCCCCGACACCCGCTTCCTCAAAGTCGGTGACCGCGTGAGCTGGGGCTACGAAGTCGACAGCTGCGGCCACTGCCTCGAGTGTCTCCAGGGCACGGAGACCTTCTGCCCCGAACGCGCGCTATACGGCTCCAAGAACCTCGATCAAGGTAGCTTCGCCACGCACGCCGTCTGGCGCGAGGCCTTCCTGCACCCGGTGCCGGACTCCATCAGCGACGTCGATGCCGCGCCCCTCCAGTGCGGCGGTGCCACCATGTTCACCTCTCTGCAGGGCGTCCAGCCCAACGACACCGTCGGTATCCTCGGTATCGGCGGTCTCGGCCATCTTGCGATCCAGTTCGCGGCGAAGATGGGTTGTCGCGTCGTCGTTCTGTCTGGCACGGAGCGCAAGCGTGAAGAGGCCATGCGTCTCGGTGCGCACGAGTTCGTCGCCATGAAGGACGCAAAGGAATTGAAGGTGTCGGCTCCGCTGAACCGTCTCCTCGTGACGGCGGCTGTGCCTCCGGACTGGAGCCTGCTGCTCCCTATCTTGGCGCCGCGTTCTTCGATCTACCCTCTGTCTGTGGCATCGGGCAACTTTGAGATCCCGTATCTGTCGCTGATTCTGCAGGGTATCTCTGTTGTGGGATCTTTGGTGGCCCCCCGTGTTCTCCACCGGCAGATGCTGGAGTTTGCGGCGTTGCACCAGATTAAGCCTATTGTGGAGACGTATCCGATGACTGAAGAGGGTATTGCGGAGGCAATGGATAAGTTGGATAAAGGACAGGTGTATTACCGTGCTGTGTTGGTGCCGCAGTCGCAGTAAATGTCTGCTTTGAATCATTGTACAATAGATTGCGTTGTTTATAGATTTTAATCGTGGAACTTCACTGATAATATCCCTGCCTATGCCATATCGTGTGGAACGAAAAGTCCGCAGTGTTCTCTTGACCTGGATGGTAATGTGTATATAATTGAATTGGGAGAGTTCATACTGAGGGTAGGGGCTTGAGAACATCCATGGAATGCGATTTGAATAATCCACGATGTATTTGTTGCTCATGTCCCTATAAGACCATCAACTTGAAGCATTCATTGTCTTGACAAGGGCTCATTAGGTCACAATCATGCTCCTCTACAACCAGCACCACTACAACCAATGACGACCAGCTTCTGCTTCCCCTAAAGAGTTATCCATTTTCAAAGTGAGATTGACCACATTTGACGTAAGCTAACCCTCAAGTACCCTCGAATACGGCGTCGTGAACGGCGGCGAAGAGGATGGGGTCTCGGCAGGAGGGGATTTTACGGTGGGATCGAGTCGTGGTTGGTGCGAGGTGAGGGGGAAAGCTCATAATCGGAGGGATGGTCCGAAGTGTGGGGAGAAGGAGGATCGAGGGAGAAATACGGTGTATTTGTCGGTTTGTTGGGATGGTTGGGAGGCGACTGGTCGAGGAAACGTTCGAAGTTTGATGGCGAGGTAAGGTAGCCAGGGTGGAAGTGCTGTAGGAGTTTAATTGAATTATTGTTGAGCCATCGTGAGGGTCTAGCAAACTTGAACATTTCTTGGACTCGCTGGGTGAGGGATAGGATCGTATCCCTTAACAACAGCTTCTTCCTTGGAATGGGTTTACAGTCTGCTGATGATGGCGTAGAATGCCTTCAATGTGCTGCTGAGTCTGTACTACATGAAATATCAAGGCATGTCGATGTCTCTCACCTCAGGTTGAATATCGCTTTAGGGCTTCCGCCTTGATATCAACATCGAGCCGAAGCTCTATCTACCAAGCATTAAGAGACCAAGGTACAAGCACACAGACACATTCAAGTGCCATGAAAATACCTGACTTCAAGTATCCTCAAACCATCCTTTTGAGAGAATTTCCATTTGAGACATACATACCAGTGATGACCATGTCACATACCAAGGAGTTCCTGACGGAATATCCCCGTCATTCCACCCAGCGGAATGTGTATGGGTATTTGCCGCATGATCGACTTCACTTCATAGTTAATTTAAGAGTCCCGACGTTCGTCCAGCAGCTGAGCTGCCTGGAAGAAAATCAGCCACAATTCTATCGAAAAAAGAGAACCCTACCAAAAGCTCGCATCTACACAACCACACATCCGTCCCGCTATCGAATCACGATGAAAACATCATCCATCCTCCTAGCCACATTTGCCTTGGCCTCAACCGGGCTAGCAAAGAAGACTTGTACTCCCAGTTTCGACTACTGCGCCAACGAGCTCACAAAATCAAAAGGTAACACCCCCATCTCTCCCTGGTCAATCTACTGCATTGACGTACTGTTATCAGGATTCAAGGAAACCGACCTGAAGGAAGTTCTCAAGGGCGGGGAGTTCGAGAACGAAGACATCCAGAATATCCTCTTCCACTGCAAGAACCCCGGCATTGTCGGTCATCCGCAGGTGTGCAAGGGGGGGTGCAAGGATTCGGAACAGGAGGGGAGTCGCCACTGTTAGAGAGCTTTCCCACCCAGACAGGCTAGATGGTGGTGCTGTGACTGGGAGTTCAAGGCGCATGTATACAATGCAAGATCCGTTTCTTCTAGATTGTATATGGTCAGGCGGGGGCACCGGGCCCGAGTATACATAGAGCCAAACGCCACCGACGATGTTCATCAGTATTTCTGACTCTCTGGTCATGCATTCACGCACTCTTTCGATTGTGTCACTGGTGGTGGCTTCGACTGACCCACGAAACCAGCAGGAATCATCATCACATGGAAGTTGCGCCCATGGGTTCGGTGTCTATTCCTTGGCTCACGAGAACGAGAAGAATCCTTTGGAAAGAGAAATCCTCCCCACAATGTGTCAACCCAGGCGAAAGAGGCAGCCTGCATCTATGCACCCACCCCAGAATCCTTCTCACTGGCACCAGAGTCTAGGCGCATTTGGTCCCTACATACGCGACGATAAAGACATCAAGAGTCGCAACGAGGGGCACGTAGATCCCCGAACGCGGGGAAATACCGGTGGGCTCGCCCTAGAAAATCGCCCGCATCCTAGTCACGGTTTGCATGAAAGGATCCGATAGAGGGGCCTGGTAGACACCACGCCATCCTTCGGAGTGTGGCCTCCGGGGTGACTAGACTAGTATGATTCCGGAGTAGTAGTATGACTGTCATCGCCGCCCCATGGGGCCGAAGGAGTAGGTGTTAGGGATCGTCAACGATTATTGAACGAATAGGACGGAACTATGTATGGTACCCAACGGTAGCGTCTTCGGGAGACCGGAGACTTGGACATGGTCGTTGACGCTAGTTTAGTTCGTTGGGGGTTAGCGAGGTAGTAGTCAGGTCCCCTGCTGTCAGATTCTGTGCCTGCCTTAGGGCCGAGGGAGCGTTCACATGTTATCTGACGTGCCTGTTGACTTGGGCCACGAGGGAATTTCTGACCGACTCGGTTGTGTTGGTTGGAGAGTGATTGTGGCTACATGGTGATTCCTTGGGTTTCATGGAGAGAATTCGATTTACCTGGAACGCAGGAGTCTATCCTCTCTATCCCAGCCAGCAGCCACCTGGATGTTGGAGCCGCGGCTAGACTACTGATAGAGGGTTCGTCCAGGCTCCATCCACCAGGGAGAAGGTCTAGTTCGTGGCGATTCCGAGCAAAGTTTGGGTCCCTCATCTACTCCATAGTGGTTCTGTTCTGTTCTGTTCTCCGTCCAGGGGCGAAAATGCGGGGTATCTGGCCGAGCCTGTCTCAGGTTCAGACTGTCTATCGAATGCCGACGATGCCAATGTACCGTTGATCTGCGTTCTATTTGATTTGCTAATTTTTTTTTATTGCTTTATCCTTTGGGTTTCACGTCCGTTCGGTCCACTGCTTTTCTGCCCGGTCTGGTTTTCCCTCAGAGGGATTGGCGAGGATTTGCAATGGTGGAACTGTTCCAAGTGTAGGGGAAAGTCTATAAGTAATAGTCTGGCCGCATGGGCAAGGAAATAGAATGATAGTGTCAATCGTACAATTCGTCATGCCCTGGCGCATGGTGAACAGATTATAGTTTGAAATATGTGGACAATGAAAGGAAAAGAAACCGGGTATACAATCATGCTTCATAGATATACAACACTTTTGGGCTCCTGCCGAGGGTGTTTGTTATTGGGACGGGGACGGTCCATGGTGGTGATGATGATGGTGATGATGGTGGTGGTGGACGCCTCGGGCGAACGTCTGCTGGGGATCCCAGTCTCGCCCGGTGGTTCCCTGTGACGAGCTGGGCGGTCGGGGCCCCGAGAAGCTCATGGATGGCCGCACGTACCGCGCGTCCCGGCCGTAGTGCCCTCCACCGACAGGGCTCAGGGTGCCCGCCGTGCGTGCGGGGCTGGGGGATCGAACCACCGGTTCCGGGGTCTTCGCCAGACCGGAGCTGGTGAGCATTTCGTAGGTTCGAGAGTCCGGGGTGCGATTGCGCGCATCTGCGGACACGAACTCATGGCGTCGGGCGGGACCGCCGCCGAATCCATTCTGGAATAGGTCGAGCCATCCGAGGAACATCGAGGGGCGGGCAAAGAGAACAAAGTTCCAGAGACCGACCAAAGACAGAAGGATCAGCACGGCCAACAAGGTCGCTTGGTTGGGGCGGATGGGGTCGGCCTTGTCGAGACATGCCGACTTGCTGCCCCCCTCGGTGATCAGACACACCAGCCAAGGCATCGCCTTTTCCATGGTTGTAGGGGTCAATTCCAGCTGCTTGTTCATGTCGATGAAGACCACAGCGAAGAAGATCACATTCGCAATGATGATCAGCACGAGGCCAATTCCTCTCCATTGCAAGTGAAGCACCCGGCGGATCCGGCGGTAGGCCTGACGGGCGGTCAAAGTCCGGACGCTCGAAGTGTACGAAGGCAGTCCTGAGCTGTTGGTTGTGGACTCGCTGCTATCGAACAGAGAACGAACGTAGACGTGCATACAGTAGCCCATTGTGGCAAGCTGGAGGACCAAAGCGGCAGCAGCAAAGGCCATGACCGGTGCCCAGTAGTCCTGCGTACTGTATTCGATGTTAATGTGGCAGACGGTGCCAAATCGGTACGAGACCCCCGTGTAGATGAGCATCACAGTCATGCCAATGGCGGGAACGCCCCAGCCACAGATGAAAGCCCCCCACATAAACTTCTTGCCGATGATGACTTCCCAGCAGACTTGGAGGTGGAAGGCGACAGTTCGGATGAAACCTAAGATCGTCAGAATTGGGCGTGGTAGGATTTGCTCTTGATATACGTACTCCACACGACGACTATCCAGCCTCCGAATAGGAGCAACGCGCCAGTGAAGGCACATCCCACATCGGAGTACATGTCATTCGGTGTGATTTCATTGTAGCACTGTTCTGGCTTCAACCCAAGAGGGATGATGAAGGCAATCTGCAAACATTAGCAAAGCTTGCAAGGCTGCTGTAGGATATCTCTCACCTCCATAAAGCAGATGCCGAGCGTGAAGCAGATACTGAGATAGTGTCGGTGCGTCCATTTGACGGGAAGTACGGCGTAGGATACTAAAAGAAAGACACAAAGAGGAAGGATTGCAACCCCCAGCCAACTCGCAACTTTGGTCTGGGCGGTCAAGTCTGTGCCAGATATTAACACGGCTTCGACGATGAGAACCGGCGCAATGACTCACCATCATCGTATGTCCATTCGGCGAGCGGACATGGTAAACAGCAAGTGAGAGTCCGGTCCCCCGCCGGGATCTCCTGACAGAACCGTCCCTGGATAACTATACCCCATGAGTCAGCCGGATAAGCCAGTGAGAGACAACGGGAAGAATGCGCATACATCCACCGGACGACGGGAAGAGGGATTCTTGGTAGAAAGGAGCCGGGCAGAGGCCGTGTAGCGACGAATTCGACATGATGTGCGGTAATAGCTCGATTGCGACGGTCGATTCCCTTGTGCGGTGCTGGAGCGATATATATGTCGCGCGCCGGTCACATCCCAGGACTACGACCCGGGAGATTCACGAAAGGCGAAGGGCAGAAAAGAGTGAATGTCGCCGAGAGTGGCACCCCGCACCGAGGCACACAGCCGGGCAATGTGTGCGATGGATCGAGAATGACTCCAGATTCAATACATCGAGCGCCAACGGAACGGGAACGGAGAGGAGAGAAAGAGAGAGGGGGCGGAGGCGGAAGCGTGCGAGGCAGATGGGGGGCCCATAGTCTGATATACTCCTGGGGCCTCTCCGGCGACGCGATGGTGAGTGGTACGTCGACCCAGCCCATGAATCGTCCCAATCGACGGGGGACATCGACCCAGTGGACTCCCTGCTTAGAGGCCCGTTCACCGTGGGCGAACGTGCGAGAGGCTGCTGATTGGAGGCCCCCATGGTCTCGACAGACACTCGCGACCAAGCTTGGCACCAGGGGCACGATGCAGTCAGAGGGGTGGAGCCGAGGGTGAGGATCCAAGACCATCCCCAAGCTCCAGATTGGACGCCCGACGGGGTTCCAATGGGTTGGGGAGGGCCAGTGGTGCGTCGCGAGAGACTAGCGGAGGCGAGTTGCGACTGCGAGCACCGCGTCGCCCACGACCACAGTGAGAAATCCCCCGTTCGGGTATGCAGAGCGGGGGCGACGCTCCCATGGCGGGGGGGAACACCGCAGGTACCGGTACTCGGTATCCATCCCGTTTGGAACGGTAATATTACGGACAACACTGCCCCCCATTGGCCGAGACATGGCCCGCCCGCGGTCGGCACGGGTCTCGGCCGCGTCCCAACATGGTCAGAATCGTCGGCTTCAATACCTGCCCATCCATGGCGTCGACAGCTGCCATGTCCTTGGCTGCTCCCTCTCCCTCCGACTTATTGGTTATCAATCGGCAACCTTGTCCACGCGAAAGGGACCACCGGTGGTGTCTCCCGACCGCCGACCTGGAGGTACGAGGACGCTACACAGTCCCTCCAGGGTCTCCGAGAATGGATCCCGCGCGATACTGTCTGCCGAGCCACTCCATTCCCGTCTGCTCTCCACCGAACATCTAGAAAGGACGGGAACGGGATGCGCCAACCCAGATGCCGACAGAGGGCGTCCTCGCCTCGGAGCAGACCCCTCGATACAGAAAGTGACTACGACCTGCATCAACCCGCGGCCAAAAAGACTGGGATCCGCTGCATGGCCATGGAACTTTGCTTGGCCACTAAACCCCGATCAGCATCCCTCCTAGACACTACCGAACCAGCCCACGCTACGTTAGCCCCTTTTTCCCAGGGATAGCGGGGCCATCTAGGCTTCATTCCTCCGGTCTTGTTGGGTCCGTCGTAACCCGGTTCAACCTCTGACGACCGGGGTTCCCCTCCTCATCTCGTGCTGACGGTCGAAAGAAAAAAAAAAAAAAAA
>RHLO01001346.1:0-11053 GCA_003719415.1 Aspergillus olivimuriae
GGATCAGGATAGGGAAACATCACTACCTCCACAGCCAGCATGGCGATGTGAGAGTTCTGGGGTCTTTTTTGGTGAATTTGCCTTTGTGGCAGGCCTTGTCAGGAACCTTAGGATAGACCTCGGTCGAACACAATGATCTGCCAGACTAGAAGGCTCGCTTTTAATACCTTGCTCGCGTTTAGAACTAAAAATGCTAAGTTGGACTGACTCATGTAGCACTCCACATGACAACCTGATCATGGCATGAAATATCTATGTCCTTCCCCCATCGGATGTGTTTATATCTCGGATGCTTTCATATCTGATCTTACGACACAGGGAAGGTCTGTAAATTCGCAGAAGCGATACGTCTCGTAATCCCGGCAGAAGCAAGTCCTCTCACCAGCGGAAGAGGGCTTAGGGCACAGGCATACATACCGAGGTTTGGCGCATGCACCTACCCACCCCCCGCGACTAGGGTCTCCGATATGGTACTTTTTGCTTTGACCTACGAAAGAGGAGTGGGAAATCCTTCCTGTGCATGGTCATCACCCTCTAGCTAGATACCTACGCGGTTCTGCATGAGACGCTTACGAGGAGCTGAAAGTCCGTTCGAAGGAACCGATGGATTGTGACTTGTCCACGATTTCGACCAATAGCACCCCCGATCTTCACTCCCATTTTTTCCCGCCTGGAGATCGGCTCAGCCCCCAGAACCAAGTTCATCTTATCTATCACAATGGTAGAATATTGCAGACTTTCCCCGCTCCGTCTCACCCCGTCCAACGTTTCTGACAAGGCTGTACGGAGTAAGATACACAGCAGATAGGGTAGATGCCCCCAGATGCTCATAAAAGCCAAACTAAGCAGGACCATAGATGTCGTTGACATTGTTGACGATATCGTCGTATCCGGAGGGGACGTTGGGCACGTTGGGAAAGTAGAATCCACTCATCCCGAGCATCTCTTCGTGGGATCCGGTGTGGTCGGGAGTTGCATGAGCTGTCTGGGCGAACGAGGAGGTGGAAGAGGCCACAGAAAAGTTGTTAAAGGTATCATTCAGGTGACCGTCGTAGGTCATGCTGCCATAGTTTGCGGTCTCCGGAGGGCTGTCAAGTTTGCCGGTGGTTGCGCTCGACGCAGCGGAGGATGAAGGGCCAGGAGCGTCGACGATTTTCAGATCCTCATCGTCAATGTTGGGAAACATCATCGCGAACTCACTCTTGACCTTGGTATCCTCTTTTTTGGGGGTGACTGGGGCATTGCTGTCCTCCTCTTCAAGGAAGATGGCGTCCATGATACTCATTCCTGGCTTTGTGGCTCGACCCTTTTTGCTGGGGGATGCGAGCGCATCCGCGAAACCACCTTTTCTGCCCTTTCCCGATGAGGCTGGCTTGGTCACCCCACTGCGAGGTCCGCGAGGGGTGCGCGGAGTTGTGCTCCCGCCAGAGGAGGCATTACGGCCTCGTGGGATGTCGGTGATGCCCCGGCTGCGAGCTTCGGTCTTCAGGTCCTCGGCCATCTTTCGATAGCGGCGGAATCGTCCCTCGATCGCATCGTAGGTGGCCCCCTGGCCAAACATGGTCGCCATGGCCTGGTAATCGAGCTGCGGCATTGTGTGAGAATAATTCTGTATCTCGTCGGAAAGTTGGGAAAGAACCTTCACACCCGGGTGCGCGGCGATGAACGAAGCAATCAGACGATCGGTCGAATCTGCATTTTTCCAATTCACCATTTTGATCGAGTAGTGGTTGGGGGATGTATATCGATAGAACGGTAAAGCTGGATGTAGATATTGCGCTTGAGGCTGGATCTCGACGTAATCGCTGCTGTGATCCAAGGGAGAATAGGAGGAAGTAGTCGGTATTTGTAGGTGAGGGTGACAGGAAGTTGACAGTCGGTCTGCTCGAGGCTGTTATGCCAGCGGGTCGAAGAGCAGAGGACGCAATGTCCCTTGGATTGAGAAATGCTGTCCCTGCTGCACTGGAAAGTAAGAGGGGGGATCCTAAGAAACAGAGAGTAGGGAATTTTTTGGCTCTCACCCGATGGAGGGATCTGTTTGTGCTGTCACCTGGAGCTGCACGGTGTGTGGGGGAAGGCCCAGTCCGACGATAGCAATTGATCTGGGGCGGCCAAATCCCCCTCACAAAAGTCCCTGGATCTGTAGAACAGAAAGAATTGACTGATAGAATCGGAGGGGTAATGACAAGGCCAGTCCCTGACAAGATACAGCTCACCACCGGGGCCAGATGCTGAATCTCGAACTCAATCGCACGTCGATCTTGCGAGACGGAAGGCCATCTCAAACATCCGATGCAGCCAGAGACACCATCACACCATCCCAGGGGGGTGGACGACGCTGTGAATGGACAACGCTGCTCGGGGATGCAGGAACATACTGGGATTCAGGGAACGCTAAGGGCTCATTCACAGGGCCGGTCCAGTAGTCGCTTTCACCGCTCCTCGACTTGACGGGACGCCCTTGTAGGGGCGCTGTTAGTTTCTGTTAGTCTGGCGCTGTCAGCTCATCAACGCATGCAGTCAATACAAGCCGGTGTGGGGAAGGACAGACGTCGCATAGTGAATTTGCTGGGTGGCGCGTGCAGGACGACAGACTCGTGGGGTGGAGGGAAGCCGCAGCAGAAAAGACAACCAAATGTCCCGAGCACGCTTATACTTCACCTGAACTTCACTGACCCCCTCTGCTGGAATCCCCAGTGTTTCTCCTGTTTCTCCCCTCTCCTTAAGGGTCATGCTCTCCTCGCTTCTCTTTCCTACCTCTGCGTTTCTCTCTCAACTTTCCACTCCACTCATACGACCCTCACTGCGCTCCCAACATCCACAGATCCACCACACCACACACCGCACCTAGCACACCACGACCACCACAATGCCCGTCAAGTGGACTTCTGAAAATGACCAGCTGGTCTGTCCCCTGCTTCCCCTCCACTGATACATGGGAATACTGACAACCACAGCTCCTGCTGAAAATTCTGGAAACCCACGACCTCGCCGTGGACACCAAGCGCGTGGCCGAAGCATGGCGTAAGTCACTCCCTCCATCCCATACCACCAGAGTCAAGTCCTCATGCCTACATATCCCATGATGCTTAAATCCCCCACAGCCGGAGACCAAAAGAACAAACCCACGCCCCGCGCCATCACAGAGCGCCTCGTCCGCATGCGCCAAATCGTTAAGGCTGCTTCAAACGGGAATGAGGGCCATTTCACCAGCAGCAGTGCAGGATCGACCCCGCGTAAACCACGCTCGACTGCAAAGGCCGAAGCTAGCTCCAGTGCTAAACGCAAACGTGGTCGCAATGCCCATGTCAAAGAGGAAGACCATTCCCCCTCCGCGGACGTCAAGATGGAGGCGGTTGGCAGCAGCGATACCGAGTTCAATACACCCACCAGACACTGGCCTCTCCAGCCTACCTTTACTGCCTTGAACCATGGGCCGCTGAATTCTCGTATCGGAACCTCTCTCAAGCTGGACCCCGAGGGTGATGACCCCTTTCTTGATGGGTCGCCGACCAAGAGAGTGCGCCGGGCGAGTGCGCTGCCACCGGGCATGGTGAGCTATGACGAAGACGAAGAGGCCGATGGCAAGGACGATGATGCGGACAGTGCAGTTTCGGAGTATCGTCCTGAATTCATCAAACACGAAGTGGAGGATACCTGGGCCTGCTAGATGGGTATCTTCGGGTATATTTCCATTCTATGATCTTTTGCACTGATTCTTCTCTTTGCCCACTGCCTTCCAGTCATTTGCATAGAGAACACATGATTTGGACAGATGATAAGAGACCCTCAGGCAGGGATAGAAAGCACTTTGACAGAATCTGTTCCTTGGAAATTTCAAATCTAGAAAAAAAAAAATCCTTACCCTTCAGAAAGCCCGCAAACTTCGTATCCCAAGGCTAAATAACCAGAGAAACCCATCCACTATCCATTCCATATCCATAACCAGTAGTATGCGCACATCCTCTTAACTTCAGCGGCGCCGGTAGACCATTCAACTGACATTGAAACGCAAGAAAGAAGGAAACAACAACCCCCTCGCCCTATCGCAAACCCACACGCAAATGTACTTGACAAACCAAGCGTCCCTTCACACGCCTTCATGATGACCCATCTCCGGTCCACCCTCCACACTCTCATCCTCCACAGACTTAATCTTCTTAGCTGGGGACCCCTCCGGAAGCGGATTCTTTCTAGGTCTACCTCTGCCCCTCTTGACCGGGGTTCCTTCCGAGGCGGTTTTGACCGGAGATTCATGATTCTCAGCTTTCTCAGGCGAAGGCCCTTTGGCAGCCATCTCCTTTAAGCGCTGAACGCGGTGCTGAACGGCACTCGGAGTGCAATCTGTGGAGGGAAAGGGTGGGATTAGGACCTGTCGGGGGGTGAGTTCGTAAGTTCGGAAAGCGGGAAACGTACCTTCTCCCATAAACTCTGCCACGGCTTTCCAGTCGATCTTGGACTGGGAGTTGGTCACGATGGCGACAAGGAGCTGCATAGACGTGAGTGGTTCTTCAGTTGCTGGCTGTTTGCAGGGGGTGGTGCTGATGGAACTCACGCGCGCGTCGTTCTGGTCAGTCCACTTCATTCTGACTGAGCTTATGAAGGGTATTGTGGGGATCGATGTGGATGTTTATGGATTGCTGGTTGTGGAAAAAGGTTGGGCAGCAAATGCGATGATGAGACGAAGAGGAGTAGAGGGTGAGTAGAGAGAGGGTGGCGGATGAGTGACGGGAGAGTGGAGGATTCCAGTCGAGGACGGGGGAGAAGGGAAAAAAGAGGGAGAGGACCTGTGAGCTGGGTAGAGTGAAGTCGAAACACTTCATTGGGGCAGTTGGACGAAGCGAGTAACAGATTGTATTTTCCATTCACTGACAGTCCAGGTCATACCCCAGCCACCAAGACAATAGCAAAAGATTTGAGAAATCAAGCGTCGGCCTTCTGCCCAAATCTATAGAGTGCCCATTATGTAAAAAATTATGGAAAGAAAGAACTACCGTGAATGAAAGATTAGATCGAGACGGATGGAAGAATATATCATCTCATCGTGCGGCTGTCATACAATCATAGTCTCCAATATCAGAGGTGGTAGACACAAGCGAGTACGGTATGGCGGAGACTCCTAAACACTACCATCCAAACGAGAATAATGCGCCTATCCCCGTATTCAAGCCGACTTCTTTAGTTCAAAGATAAACTTATTCAGATGCTCGGGGTGATAGGAAGAAAAATAGTCGTCGTAGAGCAGTTCTTCGCGACTCTTAAATGCAGTCTGCAGATTTCCAAACTGGCGAAAAACATGGCCCAAAGTCACGTAAAGCTCACAATAGGCAAGACTATGGGGCCATCAGTCCAGAGACAACATCATGACAGCAGTCGCACAGAAGACTTACGGCATTCCAATACACTGCCTAGAGCCCTTTCCAAATGAGAAAAGAAATCGATCCAAGGCTTTCCCCGCCTCAGGATCGGTCCAGCGGTCCGGATCGAACAGTTCGGCGTTGGGGAAGATCTCCTCGTTATGGTGAATGGTCCACGAGCTCATGCTGACTACCGTCTATCGCCAGTTAGGGGAGGTACGGTCAAACGAAGAAGAGAGACATACTCCGCCAGGGACATGGTAGCCATTGAACTCCGCGCCAGAATCAGGAACCACTCTCGGGAGACGGCCGACCACGCCGAATGAAAGACTGCAACCGATTAGATCATGCGATCTGACACAAGAGAAGAGATATCATCACCGAAGCGCTTCCTTGATCACGCCAGTCTAGCAACGAGTCAGATAGAAGCATCCCAGTCGGTCAGCGGTGGCACTCACCAAGTAGGGAAGCTTCTCAAGGGAGACAAAGTCCATGGGCATGGCTGGGTCCGGGAAAGCATGGTTCAACTCTATCATCACGCGCTGGTAGATCGTCGGGTTTCGCACGACATTGTAGGTCGCAATGGTCAGGGCGTTGCCGGTGGTATCTGCTGCTGCCGCCACGAGGATATACGCTTCATCCTTGAGATCCTCCACACTCGGCACGATGTAGCCCTCTGCTGCATCGGGCGACAAGAGCTGGTGAAATATCGTCGTTCGTGACACTTTCTCGCCCTTGTCAACCGAGTCTTTGACACGAAGGATTTGGCGACGTGAGTCCTGAATAGCATCAGCCCGTATCAATTCAGTCCATGGAACAAACGAAGATCACAACCGGTATGACTTACCTCGTGATGCAGCATCATGCGGGTCAGCGCACCACTGGTCCACCTGGCCAGCCAGAGCGGTGTCCTCAACGCAACGTTCTGGATCGTGGGAAATTGCTGGAAGAACCAAAAGGCAGGACCAAAATCACGGATCATATTGAAGAAGCTCGCCCCGAATTCCTTCTGATCCAAAAAGTTATAGCAATGGTCGAAGGCATAGTCTGTGATGACGTCGACGGAAATCGCGCGGAAACCATGATGGAGATCGATGTGACCGGTGGATTCGAAGGCACTTCGCATGCGATTGACGAGCTTGGCCGCTTTCTCCTGGACAATTTTCTCCAATTCAAGGACTTTCCTCCGAGAGAAAAAAGGGTTGAGCGCCGAACGCTTGATGCGGTGCGTCTCCGGACTTGGGGTGGTGAAAGTCGCTTGGTTGGTGCCAAAGGCGCCATAGAAAGCCGGGCTCTTCCCGTACGGCGAGCCGACATACTAGATCTTGTCACAATTTTCGGGGTCACTGAGATGGATCTCATCTGGGGAAATGCGAACCACAGGTCCTGCAGGAGAGGCCGTCAGGCATGCACTCATTGCGCGGTGTGCACGAAGCTCGTACCATATTGCTCGTGAAGTTTCTGAATCTGGATATAGAAGCGACCACCGTTGAGGTTATGCCAGAAAGAATACAAGTAGAATGCGCGCGCACACAGGGGGCCTGGGACGTCGGCCAGCGGATGGAAGTGCAGGCGAGAGATGATCGTCCAGACACCGCGAGCTACAATCGCGGTCGCCAGCGAGATGGCTAGCAACCAGGAGACGTCTACCGGAGCCATGGTGGAATAGTGATCGAGAGTCTGGGTGAGACCTCCAATGCGAAGTATAGCGTCAACGGCCACGAGGGCCGCAAGGGATGGCAACGATGGAAGTGGGACGGGCACCAGTGAATCCCCCCTGGAGGACATACTTTCCTCCCACCCTGATATCGCACCCGGGCATCCACTCGAGCCAGTGGGGGTGGGTTTAGTGGGCAATATCCTCCAATTGAGGCCGCGACATTCGAGTCCGTGGGTACTTAATACTCCGTACCGGGGACGGGAGTGACCAGAAGATCAGCACCTGAGGAGTGTTCATTCTCCACTGATGGAGGCCGCCGGCATGGCTCACGGGCCATGGGAGCCCACCAGACATGTCTGCACCTGTCGTGTACGGTAGCTCAACTCACCATTCCTGAATCCGGCTCTCCACGTCGTGCTCCTGGCTTAGCCGTCCTAGCGGTCATGTCCTCTCGATTCAAGTGGAAAGAAACCGGAACGAGTCCAATGGTATGGACCCAGAGAGAGAGAAGCTGCCGGCGGGGATCAGATCCCGTTGCGAAAGTTTCCTCCCTGACGAGACGGTGTCCAGGCATTGGCACATTCATCCACTCCCGACTCACCACGGCTGTCGGGGAGACATGCACCGCCGTGGGCTTCGGCAGGTGTGTGGCGGACGATCCCGGTGGGACGCCCCAAAGCAACTCGTGCGCCAACCTACCCGTGAACTGTTCCAGGCTGTCGGGCTGGACGAGACGTTGCACCGGAAAACGGTTCCAGCAACCGTGGCTGCCAGTCATGTCTGTGCTATCATTATTTGCCCTCGCTTTGACTCCGGAGTACTGTTTTTGTTTTTTCCCCTCTCTTTCTTCAGTTGTACCATAAGTGGGTAGCGTCTGCTCTGAGGAATGTTTATTCTTCTCCCGCCGCCAATCATCCAGGAGGACCGCATGGTCGGTGGGGATCTCGAGTGGACCCCCTAACCCGGTGAACGCCCAGTGCCTCCACGAACCAACCACATCTACAGAGTACAGTGGCCATCGCATTCCTATCAGCGTGCCGATTACCTAGAGACAGGGCTACCGCGGGAGCAGAATCTGTCGCTATGCTCAGCCACCAGCGAGGAGGGAAACCAAAAACAAAGCCCAAGTTCACACGCATGGGGAGCAGGAAAAGGTATCTACACAACGAGGAATGCTACTCGGCTGTCAATCTCTACCGTCACCCAAAGGCCTCATCCATCCCGCTCCGTACAGCCCCTCACCTTCCCGGGCTCCCCGGCACTAGGTCAAACAAAGTTCAGCCAGTTGGGCCACCGTCCACTAGCTCGACGCAGCGGCTCAGCCCGGATGGCAATGGCAGGGGACATCCCCTGAGTGAGAAAAATAAAAAGTCCTCTCGCTGGGACTAATACGGCTTCTGGCCGTACACTCCAACACTGTGGAACGGATCCGTTAATTATTCGTCGACAGAAGACGGAGACACGGGCCAGGGCGGGAGGCAAGGATAGCAAGGGCGGAAAGCAGAACAAGAACCGGGGACAGGGGTTCAAACTCACACTCGGAAGTAAGCATGAATGTTGGGGTCGCGCAACCCCTTGCGCATCTTCGCAAGGAAAACCTGCACCTCCGCGTAGCTCCACTACATCAGATAAGCAATTGTCGTCAGTCAAGTGTTCATATGCTGGGCCGACAAGAAAGGCAAAAGTAGTCCGCGCAAAAGGCGACGAGAAAAGGCAGATTCTTACCCCCATGACACGCGTCAGGAGCGCCATCGCCCACCCCTCAATTCCCTGTTCACAATGCACCAAGTTCCACCGACCGAGTTTCTTCAACTTCTTATCCCGGCTCCAGGGGCCAATCGGCAGCTTGTACTGCCGTTCAGTGACATTCTGGAAGCCAGCATCTTGCAGGTATCCCTTCGCCAGCTCAGCAATCCGAAATGTCTTGCCGAACTTTTCGCCAGCTTCGATAAAAGTCTTGGACCATGTCGCCAATACATGATCGTCGGTGACTGTTCCGTCGTCCGACGTGAATTGGATCGACATTTCCAACTGATCGAACCATCCACCAGGACATAGAGTTCTATTTCAATGTTCAGCGCTGGGGGTTCTTTTTTCTGGCAATGCAATGGACAGAACAGGGCCTACCTGAGAGCATTTTGGTAGAAGGCGGGCCAGTCCGCAATGGCGCCATACAAAGCACGCACGTGGATCAGGTCAAACTCATTATCGGGGTAGACCCAGGCCTCCGTGGCGTCATCGATCTCGAATCGGAGATTGGGGGGAACGAAGCTCGGTTGGATGGGCGAAAGATCGGTGCCGATGACCTGAGCAGAAGGGTATTCGTCGGCAAAATCACTGTCGTGGTATTAGATGGTCTTCGGTCCACAATACCTTAGTTTTCCAGAGCACTTACATGGCCCAGATACCGGTACCTGTCCCAACGTCCAGTGCTTTCTGCAGCATCGAAAGATGGTTAGCCGGGTGCGCATGGTCAAGGCAACTGCACCATCTTTTCGACCCAGGTCCGTACCTGGATGTTCTGATCTATCGGCGCGAGAACCAACCGATTGTCGAGGAGCATGGTGAACATGTGGTGGCTGTCGCCATATCATTAGCTTGCGGTCAGATGGATCGGGTGCAGTTCGACTGCATACGAGATCTCCAGCTGCTCATTTTGCTTGTCATCGTTGGGGCCCCTGGTCCATGATCAGTGGCTGTGCTGCTTCTATATGGAGCGGGTTACATCAGTTACCAATATGCGCCTTCCTTGTACGCATGGTAGCGCCGTCCGTTCTCGAACCGATAGGAAGTGATCATGGAATTCAAGGAAGTGGTATCGCTCGGGCTGTAGGCATGGATTAGATCGGCAGAAGTCACAGATCATTGATGATCGTGAGCGGGTTGAAGCGGGGACAGAGTACGAGGGGGCTCACAAGTCTTCGGCATAGTCCGAGGTCGGATCATCGTCGACCTCTGCCTGATGGGAGACTCAAGTCAACTGCTGAACGAACGCGACGGAGAGGAGGGCCAGCGGCAAGGAAAGGGTGCTGCGAGAGGGGTCCTACAAAGTCGTCATCCACCTCCATCGGGGGAGGAGCGTTGTGCGACGGGGTGGAGAGAGGTTGGGCCATGGTGAGTGCGGATACTGGCAGTCTGGGTGCCAGGGGAAGGAGAGGGTCGCAGGGGAGCGAAGGGGACTCCCTCGGAGAAGGCACTGGAGTGCAAGATAAAGGAGAGACCGATTATCGTGATGGATGCTCAGCGACCGGCAATCATTAATTGTCAGCGATCGCCTTGATCTTTCGACAGGAGCAGGAGTGCGGCTAGCGAAGGGGGACGGAGGCCGTTGTCCGGAGGAAGAATAGTAGTAGTTAGTTCCTGCGCAGGAAAACAGAAGCGGAACATGGAAACCCACGAGCCGAACCCAATGGCGTGGTTGGCCTCCCCGCCTACTCGATCGGGCTTAACAGCTCCGGTGCAAGTCGTTTGGGAACCTCCCGCCGCTTCAGCTTTTAACCCCTACTACTCGGTCGGGGCAGAGTGGATGCGATAAGGCATGATCACCCTCATGGTGGGCAGGATCTCGTCGTCGGGGCAGAGCCGTTGCCAATCCGCCTGTTGCCCTCACCCTCCCCCGACCAGGGTGATCATCCTACTCATACCAAGAGGTCCTATCAACCCGAGTGGGGACCAACCCCCAGCAGTTCCACGTTCTCATTCAGTGGCGTGGGATTTCTCCATGTTAGTATCCATGGATCTGATCGTCGGTACGGAGTATATTAGTACTACTCCGGAGTACGATGTACTTTCCTGCATTATGTCCTCTGAAGGATAGTACCTGAGGGCCAAGGCCAGTAGAAGGCACAATCAATGCGTCTTATCCAGGAAACTACCTAGGTGATCATTCCCGACCAGAGTAAGCCCTCACACACACACACACACACACACACACACACACACACACACTCTCTCTCTCTCTCTCTCTCTCTCTCTCTCTCTCTCTCCCTCCCCCCCCCTTCTCCCTCCCTCTCTCCCTCTCCCTCCCCCCCCCCCC
>RHLO01001347.1:0-22264 GCA_003719415.1 Aspergillus olivimuriae
ACCCAGCGCTGGGTCGCCGCCACGCTCTACGCAACCGCCACGGACTTTTACCAGCGCGTCTACGGCCGGGTCAACTACCGCACCGCGGAGAAGGCCTACGCCGAATTTGCCCTGCTGCTGCACTGCATCGGCCTGCCCGCCGGCGTCTGGCCCGAGACGCGCCAGGCCTTCTGGACCTACTGGGACGACCAGATCGAGCAGCTGAGCGTCACGGCCGAGGCGCACCGCTTCGCCTCCGACCTGCTGCATCGCTCCGATGTGCCTCGCTGGGTGTCGGTGTCGAAGCCGTTCCTGCGCGTGTTGACCATCGAGATGCTCCCGCCGCGCATTCGGGAGGCCTACGGGCTGAAATCGACGGCTGGGACCCGCGCCTTGTATCGCACGGCCATGGGCTTCTCCGTCGCGGTGTATCCGGCGCTGCCGGGGAAGACGCGGTCGTATCCGTGGAAGTATTATCTGGGGGAGGTGCGGAAGCGGTTGAATGTGGTTTGATGTGGTTTAAATCTGGTTTAAATGTGGTTTCAATGTGGTTTGAATGGGGGAGAGGGTGCTAGGGCGTGTTTGGGAATTCATTGTTTCATTTTGTCATCAGATTATCATGTCCGGTATGCAGTTAGGCTATATATCCATTCCTTTATCCGCGGAGTACTCTAGAATGCAGTCATTTCCTTTCTCGTTTCAATCCGTTACAGCGCGTTGAGCAATCCGCCCAGCAGCTTCGATACATTCACCACGAGCTGAAGATTCATGCGTAAGCGACAACACATCTGGGGGGAGGGGTAGGGAACACAGCGAATGAACGTACCGGCGTCGCTTCACCGATCAGCGTCGACGTATCATTGACAAAGCTCTTGGTGAGGAGCGCATCGGCGTTGTCGAGCAGGCCCTGCAGCTTGTCCATGTTGTCGCCGGAGAGGAGATTCGCCAGGTTCTTCGGGTTGTCGCCTCCCAGGAGGACGGCGGCGCCTTTGACGATCACCTGCAGATCATTGAGGGTGTCTTCGCTGAGCAGCTCCTGCACGCCGTTGAGGATCTCGGGCAGCTGGGCGAGCAGACCGTCGCTGCTTTGCGGTGCTCGGGGCATCACCCGGTTGGGTTCGGTGGCCAGGGCCACTGGGGCGACGGCGAGAACCAAGTACTTGAAGAGACGCATGATGTGATCGAGGGATAAAGATGTGTGGGATTAGGAATGGGGGGAAGAAAGACTGCAAGAGACGGTACCTGGAGTATGGCGACGCAACGATATCTACGCGACAAGCAATTGACTACCGACATTGTCTTATAAGTCAGCCCCATCGACCCAAGAGCTTCCCCGAATGGGAGCGACCCCCGCGCTGGGTCCAACTGCGTCTGGATTTTGGGTCGTGTTTTTCAGAGGGTATGGGGCCCGGTTGGGTCAGGGTTGCGACGGACTGCCCTGGAGGGATGGCCGCTGGATCAGCACATGGTGGGTTGCCAGCTCCGATTCGGTCGATAGCGAATGCAGCGGCGTCACCGTCTAGCCATGGGGGTGCCGATCATCCTTGATTGTGTCTCTCGCGGGGGTTGGGTCCTTGCGTGGAGACCCTTGCTGGTGTATCCGAGGTTCGACTATACCTACGGCGCTGAATGTCCCTGTCCACAGCCCATGTGAAGCTGACCTCAAGAAAGCAGGTCCATCAATGGAGAATTATGGAGTTTGGGTCTGCATTCCCCGCGAACGAGCCAGAAAGAAAAAACTCTGATTCTTGCGCGGGAGACCAGAGAGAGACGAAAACTGGGGATCTCCAGCGTGAACCCCGCATCGGATTAGGGCTTCGTTAGCGGAGCCACAGTCGATCCTTCGTGATTTGCCTCGTCAGGACGCCTTTTTCCTCGGACCGAATCCACCATGTGAATGCGCTGACCTTGTTCGATCGGGTGCTGATGTCGCGGGAATGTCGCCAGAGCATGCATCTACACTCACATCTTCCTACTCCGGAGTACATCCGCCGTACATCCTCCAAGGCCGACACGGGCGCATCAGGATCATCCCGATCTTCGTCGAATTCGTGTCTGCGACAAGAGCATCGGATTCCTTGGACAGAATGCTCCCCCGTGTCTCGCGGTCTCATCGTCTCCACTGCAACTCCACCCGAGGCTGGTCTTTCATCCCCTGGGGAAATCCCATGCAAGGCCAGGCCATGCACCGGATTCTCTCCGCTGACCCCCAAGCAATGCCAGGCACGAGCACATTGTACGGTACCAATGGATAAGGTACCTCGTCTCGCCACTGGCATCATACCAAGCGGGACGGTTACCGCATTCCCCTCTGTGCCCGTTGAGCGAAGATAGTCGATCGTGCCCAGCACCCCCGCAGCCCCATCCGGTCGGCCGTCCCACCCCCATGATGGATGATTCCCTCGGATGTCATCGTCGCGGGCACTCGCGTTGTCTCGCGCGTGGTCATCATCACGGAGGTCGGGGTCTGACTGAGCACCGTCAAGGCCCCGTACGGAGTAGTGATCCAACTCTTTCTCACAGCGATGGAACCCTGTGTCAGGCTGGGGTACAAGTCTGGGGTACTCGCCCCATGGACAGAACTGGCCAGACATCCAACTTCACGGTGGGGGATGTTGATGATGGTCTCGGGGATGATGATGATGGTGTGGAGGTTATTGGGATTGAGAAATTCGGTCGGGGGGCCATTCTCTGTTCTGATCCCGTCAGTATCCATGTAACAGTACTTTTGTATATCGGGTACCTTAGGGAGCGTTGGATACTCGTGTTGATAAGATAGAGGCTGAGGACACGAGGTCCCTCAACGCCGCCCAGTAAAGAAGTAGCCTGGATCAGACTAGTCGGTCTCTCAAGCAGCCCATGCGGTAGCTGTCAGGATGGCAACAAGCCAGGTCAGCGTCTAATATCATCTGTACACCATAGGAGGGTGAAAGTCTCGACAGTAAGAACTACGCAGAGGGACAGAGTACATCAAAGGGGGACTTCGTCCTTTTACCCCAGACCAAGCGCCCACAAATGCGGAGACACGGGGCCTAAGCTCTGGGGTTCCGCTAACCGCGATGGCGGCCAACTGGTACGAGACTGTTGCAACCCTGGCCAACGACGAGTCAATCCTATACGCTGATACTGCCCTATTTGCTACGATGGATGTAGTTGCAGTTGGGCAAACTTTATCAGCCGCGGTTGCGCGCGGTAAACAAAGGTGTCCTGGATTTGCGGGGTTCAGGGGGAGGAATTCACTACACTGGGTATAGTTAGTTGGCTGGAGGGGTGGGAGTATTGCCGGATTTAGCCTGTATACTGACCGGAGAAGGGATGGGGCAGCTTGATTGACTGACTGGTCAGTTGTACTTAAATGTATATGGAATGTTGGAGTTAATCAAGGTCTGTAGCTTTCACTATGGATAGGTCATGCATGTAAACGCAACGGATTATGAGGACAATTCATTCAACACGACAGAATGGAGACAGCCTGTACTGATCGATTGTGACTCCCCAGAGCTGGTGCCAAACGAGAGCGGGTGGTTTGTCTTCACCACAGATGAAGTATGCACATGCTTCACTTGTTGCAGAAGAAGTGCAATCAATGGAAATGAAGATTGACCTGGTCTCTGGCTCTGTTTTGAGTTCGGAATTATCTTGTTCCTTTTGCCTGGAGGAATTCTCTACACTTGAATGAAATTCCTGATGACTTCACCACAGCGGTTTGTACAGACGAGATCCTTCAAACAGAGGCGGTCACCTACTTCAATCCTTCGATTGCCACATGCAAGCCGTTTTGAATCACTCTATCCTGGATGGTAGTAATGCATGTTGGGGTCGTTTGGTCCATTCACCGACCTAAAAGAGCTTTTACGAAACAATCGTTGACGTGAATATCAACCACTGTGAATCGCTACAAACAGCGCTCCCAGAGCTAGATGATCTTGAGGAATTCACCCATTGCGCTCCTGTCATATAAAACCCCGAATTCCCACCCTTTCTGCCACTTCCTCTCCATCCCCTCGCATTATGCTCACCACATTATAGATACACCAAGACCCCTTAAGCATCCTCGAAGCTTTCTCAACGGATCTTCCAGCCTCTTATTCTCGTTTACTAAGCCTTTATACAACATATATCCCACTTGATCATGTCTTTCAACTGAGTGAGCTCAGTCTATATACTCACAATCTGAAGTCCAACATCTCTGTCCAGAGACAAATGTCTGGGGCGGATATCAACAGTATGACACTTCTCCCCTACCTTTATTGCAACGTATCACTAACAACGTTTCTACAGCAGACACAGCATTCGAATGATCCCTGCCTCAGCTTCTAAGACTGGTTGCCAACCAATCCACCACGGGATACATGTGATATGTATGGCCTCGCCACCGCATGTTCACGAAACCAGAAAGCAGAAAGACCAGCGCACTGATACTTTTCTAGAGCCAACCTGCCGTTCGCACGACCAATTCTCGACCATCTAGGACCTTCACCTAAGCTGCTTCAAACCGAGGCTTTCAAAGGCCTAAAATACTTCAATGAACCTTCAACCCGAAGTGTCCACACCTTCAAAATGGAGGACATGCCGGTCCAGCGAATCACCTCAGAGTGGCACCAAAACAATTTGCTGCCTGACCCAAACAAAAGAAGAGATAAAGCCAGGAAGACATCGTTCATGGGACATTTTTTCAGTACAGTAAGACCAGTACTCTTTACTGGCGTCGTTCGCCTGTGGAACCCGGCCAGCTCCTCGCAGGACCCCCATCTCCGCCTGAGGGAGTGTCTAGGACAGGCGTCTCCGGCAGCTATAACAGTTACGGACTGGGCCAACTCCTAGTTCATCAAGCAGCCCCTCGCGGCATTCTACATCGGACGCTCGCAGGAGCGGCCCATTGCTATTCCAGATCTACCTCCGTTGATAGGGCAGCCGTCCCCATCACATTGCAAGCTTAGCTAGGTGCTCGGACCTGTAGTTCGTTCCGTTCCGTTCTACAGTCGGGACACCTCAGGGCAGCCACTCGGAAGCGATGACGAACACCAAGACAGACGGGGCATTTGCGGTATGTCTAGGGAGCACTGGACAGAGGTGTCATGGCTGCCTCTACCCTGGACAAGTCTCCTGTTGTCAGAATCCAGAGAGGCATGGAATTAACCGTACCAGACGCATCTGGTGTGTTCACACTTTCTGTGGTCTGGCGGTCATTTTCATTTGACACCTGCTCCCTTGCGGAGTGGAAATGATTGTGCGGGCCACCACGAAGTTCCCAAAGTCATCACTTTACTCGAACCGACACGCAAGATTCTTTGCAAGGCTTGCCGCGATTGTTCCCGCATGGATGTAAAGTATAGAAGCTCAAAATGCATTCGAGATGAGCTTCTACTGCGCAATTTTTCTCGAGAGACCGGCATTCGAACAACTTTATAGGCAAATTTCTTGGACCGCAAATTCGTTGGACTTGGATGTGTATTATACTGTGGAACCGGTGCAACGATAACTCGGAAAGAAAGAAAAGACTGCAATATACGCCCCGGAGACCCTTCTGCATCATGACAAAACGCAAGGAAGTGCTGATGGCCACATGTCCACCCCGATGGTACTTGTCCCATGGGTAGGTCTGTCCTAAAAACGGGCCTGAGTAAGGTTCTGTGACACTCCTGCGACTGAATTTGACTAACAATATGGAACAACTATCTTCGACACTTATCATCGAGCCGCATCCATTGCACATGGAACCTACCTACACGTGGTCTTACATGTATCATGGTGCACCGGGGGTACTAAGGTATGTTGTGGGTGGTGATAACTGCACACATTGGCTACTTGCGTCCAAGCTGACAACGACATCACAAGTGCCTTCACCATCGGTCTCGTTCCTTATGATGAACCAATTGAACCAGAATTGACACTCAAAACACATGAGCGTGGCTCACCAAGCCTCATGACTCTTCTGGCTCGTTTGAAGACGTCCTTCACCACAAAGGACTGGCAAAAAGACGGGCGATAGGAAACAAGCTTGTGGTACTTAAAGTTGAAGGCTGTCTATTGGTGTCAGACTCCAGAAATACACCATACCAGACGCATCTGGTGTGTACACATTTTTTGTGGTCGAATGGTCATTTTTCTTTCCACAGTTGGTCGTCCGAGCATTCCCGGTATCCAAGCCCATCATGGGTCATCCCACCTGGGGAGAAGCCGACCCTATTGGCGGAGATGAACGACATGAAGCTATTGAAACACGAGCAGGGCCCTCCATCCATGGCATGCATCTCAGAGGGATAGGGCAGGGGTGCAACAACTGCCTCTTCCATGGCTGTAACGATTGTTGTTCCTTGCAGCGCCGTTAGTATTTTGGCGGCGAGGGCATTGTTCTAGTTGGAGCATCTCTGGAACGTGCAAATGCTGGCACCCCTGCCAGATATCCGCCTGTCCTGCGCTCCAGTTCACCCACGTTTTACTCCCTTTGGATGTGTCCAGACTGTTTGTGGTCTAGCAGTCATTTTCATCCACAAGATTTTCGAGAGATGTCATATCTGATCCCTTCCAGTGCAAGGTTCACCAATTTGAAGATTACCTGGAAGACGCCCTGCCTGCTTACGGCTACTGGCACTTTCATCAGGAATATGCCCGGAGATGATACGACATATATCACTATCAGTTCTGCGACGATTGCGAACCGTACCTCTCCCCCAAGACCACGAGCCCGAACGACGAAGCCTGATCCTACAATCGAGACATCCTCACGGACCATGACCATGATCTATTGGCCGGCTGTTTCTGGTGGCGAGGCTCACGTCTTGTTTTTGGTGGCCAGGTGCTCATCTCGAGAAATGAATGCAGAGTGTTTCAACTTTCTCATGCTATGGCATTACTTCACTGGTGCAGAAGATTCACCAACAATACGGATTCGACTATGAAGTCTTTCACGAAGGGCAGTCGTAACGAGCATGTCTCTGGTTTTCGGACATGGAAATTTGGCTCGTGAGACCTATCACGCTTGTTATGATGCCAGGTTCCGGAATCAACGATGGGCCGTCTGTCTATATGAGAAGGACAACATGTTATCGATGCTTCGAATTCAAAGACATCTCAAGCCACGGCTCCTCAGGAAAGAAATTGCGTTGACGAGGTGGTAGGTATGGAAGGCCGAGGACGGCTCAGTGAGCTATCGAGCCTGCGTCTGATACCCGGCAAAGCGTCATACCTATGTGCCAGTGATGGAGACGCACGCGTCGCTTGCAGTGGGCGCTGTGACGGCGTTGGACCACCTCTGGTCGTCCGTCGGTGAGGACGAGGGTATGAAGCATACCGCTGCGCTGACTAGAGGGGTGTCGGTGCTGAATCCCAGCGGGAGGATGTGGAGGAGAGTGTCAGAATCCAGAAAAGCATGAAATTCACCGTACCAGACGCATCTGGTGTGTTCACACTTTTTGGGGTCTGGCGGTCATTTTCATTCGACAGATTGTGACAGGCTGAGCCTGAATTATTTTCACCAAAAAATGGACTTTTCATCTCGGCCAGATTGAGTCAGGGCTGGATGCAGGCACCGGCGCCTACAGTATAGGTCTTCTATGCGACAAGTCTTGTTACTCTATCCACATCTCGTATACATGTGCTGTTTGTATCTACATCTCCTATACGATAGTTTCAAACAATCTCTAGCAACAGTGCCGGTAGCAAAAATCAAAAATCTCCAATATCGCTATAATCCACGCCCAGAAATCACCACCTCACGTAGAACTCGACGACTGATGCAACGGCGACTGCCCCCGACCTCCCCGCGATAAATCCTGCGCCGACCCAGACCGCGCATACCCCGGACTGTGACTCGCATTCGTACTCGCATCCAGATACGTCGACCCTCGAGGCGTCGACGTGCCCAGATCCGGCCTCGACCCATTCGCAAACATGATCGACGCGCGATCAAACCGCGGCTCGCTGGCGGGGGCGGGTCGGGCAGTCTCGTCGGCCGGCGCGACCATCGAGTACAGGGAGGTCGACTCGGGGAGTTTGGTGGTTTCTTCGGCGGCGGCTTTGCGTTTTCGGCGCAGGGCGGTGCGCACTCGGGAGATGATGCAGATGCCGATGAAGAGGGAGCCGAGGAGGGTGAAGACGACGATGGCGGCGATCTTGCCTTTGTGGTTGCGGTTGGCGAGGTCGGCGTCGGCGGGGCTGGTTGGTGTTGTTGTGGTGGTGGTGGTGGTGCTCGCTGTGGTGGAGGTGCTCTGGGTGGATGATGTGGAGGATGTGGTTGATGTTGTTGCGGTGGTTGCTGGTGCTGTGGTGGTTGATGAGGTGGATGTGCTGGAGGATGTGCTCGTGGTCGAGTCGGAGGTTGCTGTGGTTGAGGATGTTTCTGTGGTTTGGGATGTGCTGGTTGCGTCGGTGGTTGTGGCTGCTTCGGTCGTGGTGACGACGTCTGTTGCGCTGGTTGTGCTGGCTTCAGTGGTTGAGGCTTCAGTGGTCGAGGGACCTGTTGTTTCTGCCTCGGCGGTGGTGGTTGTATCGTCCCGCTTTGGGAAAATCCATCGTCCAGAAGGGCCGTTGACGCCGTTTTCCCCGGAATGGCGAGGCAGGAGAGTTTCCACCGCGTTGGGAGGCTGCGCTATCGGGCTATTTGCCCGGGCTGGTTGAGGATGGGAGCGTCCCATCGCACTCAGAGAAAGTAAAGTGATCACTGTGGTCGACTTGATTTTGAAGGCGGAGGGTATAGTTCCTCAAGTTGGATATGGACGGACGAGAAAGAGAACGCGAGACCACCAGAAAAGAAAACTGGAAAAAAAAGAACAAAAGGGATAAAACGTGATTCAAGGCACCATTCCGAAGGGGACGAGACTTTCTCTTATTGACATTCCCGCGTGGACAAACTTCATCGCCAGGTTGGCTCGAATTCTAGAATTAGGGCTGGAGATCCACAGTGGAGAGACCAACGCGCTCGCCACGCGGCGGTCCACCATCCAGTGTCTCTTCATCTCGAGATTCCAATGATAACATGCGAGTCCCGTCCGGAAAAGCATTCTCTAGAGGTGCCCGCGTTTCTCTTCGGAATGACGCAGGGGAAGGGGGAACCAAGACATGAAAGGGCGATTGTCTGGTCCCTTCGCAGGAATCGAGGGGGAACTATATGGGGCATGCATGCGCATTCCGTAACCCTCACTCGCGACACGTCGGCATGCCGCGTCTGCAGGACGCGGTGCCAGGGATGTTTCATATTTGTCGGTTTCCATGTTTCAGAATCACTCCAGTGACATCTTCTATGCTCGGGACTGAAATCTGATGGACGTAGTCCAGTCTCTTCCTGACGTTCGGGTCAGTAGAATCCTAATAGCAGCGTCAGCGTATGGTGGCATGGCTATGGAGGATCCGGGCGTTCACTGAGCCGATGGATTTGTGATGATTAATACGAGGAGTCAGAGTCGGGGAAAGTCTATTGGTGGGCAGTCAAATCATCGAGTTTACGTTTTGGAATAGATCAAGCTGACCAGCCGGTTCAATTGAAAAGTACATCGCTGACTCTATGAACATCAGTGGATGCACAGGATCTTGAGCCGGAGAATATATCCGGCTCGACTGTCATTCTCAGTCAGGCGTCCTGCACCGGAAGATCCGGGAAAGAATACCTAGGTATTAAATGCTTGCCCGGACTCTGATAGAGGGAACTCGAACCCTACCAGCTGGTCGTATTGGACTATATTAACACCAATCTTGTTCGGAATGAATGCTGGTGTATACCATTTTTCGAACATTCCATCGCACATGTCTGTAGAGCAGACTCGTGGTCTTACACCACCGAAGATATTGATCTGCACCCGTACCAGACATTCCTCGATCTATAACCACAGTCCTATTTAAGCATATAGAGGGAACGCCCTCCCCATTTCGTCGACCAATCCAAGCCTCTGATCCACCATATGATCGCGCCGAACCGAGGCACTCGGGCTTGGCGTCTCCATGAACGGCCTCCGCATGTTCATCGTCAGGAGAACAACCACCGCTCCGCATCCCCTATCTACTCCATAAAAGCAACGGCCGGAGCAGATCCATCGCCGTCTCAAAAACACCCACCTCCAACAATCACCCTCACAATGCCGACTGCCCTCCAGTCCACCGCCGCGGGATGGCTCCTCGTCTCCCTTGGCCATACAGTACGCATCCCCTCCCTTCCTCTCTACCTACCTCTCTACCTACCCAGGGAGTCTCCCTGCTTCATCCTTGGAACCCACCGTCCCCATCCTGCAATACCATCAACTGCACGAGACCCACACCGTACATGAACAACCCCAACACTAACCCATACACCTCCGCCAGCTCTCCGCCAAAGACTGGCAATCCCCGCCTAACTTCCGCGCCCTCCCCAACCTCGCCTACACCTGCGCCAAGGCGGGCTGGTACCAAGGCAGTGGCTACTTTATCGTCACCGGTCAGTCTCCCCCAGCATCCCAAGCAAGCTCATCTCCCGAGCCTCTTCATCCATCCATCCATCCATATGACCTGAATCCAGAAAAACGGACACAGACATACAGAGTATGACATGAACACACCAACCAGAATGCTAACACCCTTACAGCACTGCTCAACTACCAATGGTCAAAGAACCCGGCTCTGCTGAACGATCCGATCAACCAGGCCATGGCGGCCGTCATTACCGCGATTGTCTGGGCCAGTTCGGCGTGGTATCTCAAGCGGGGGGTAACGAGTAACGGGGCGGCGACGGCTTTGATCGGTGCTTTGCAGGCGTATGCGACGTTCAAGAGCTGAGGGGGGTGTCGGTCATTATGGTCTGGGTCGGGTTCGTGTGGTCTGCTGTCGGGCGACGGAGCATCTGATGATGTATCCGTTTTGTTGGATACGGTTTGTAGGGGTGGGCAGGGTGGTGCAGTTTCGGTTGCAAATGGACGGCGAGCACCCAGTTGAAATGTCGTTGGCGAAATTGGAATGATTGCAGAGTTCAGTTGTCTGCGCGCGATAGCTAGGAGCGGGTTAGATGTGGACGTCTGAAGTCGTGGGTAATGAGTATGTGTCGGTGTGGATTCAAGATAGTATATCATGTACACGAAGGATATCAACACATGACCTGCATCAGACAGCTTTGCAGTCCAATTCAAGTTCAATGTACACACAGTAGGGCCACTTTCCCAATTCATCAGCCAACTCTACGCCTTCTCGGCACACTGTTCATTGGTTGACACTGCTCGTCGTCCCCATCCACTGAAGAATCCGCCTCCGGCCGGCTCCGGGGACGTCCTCGTCGAGGCTGACCGACTCAAGGACGGCGTCGGTGGCTCCATCATGGTCCCACTCCGCGCTACGCCCCCTTTCCCACCGCTCATCAACTTTCGCAGCCCCTCCAGTTTCGCCTTCACCTCCTCCAGTTCTTGCTTCGCTACTGCCTCGCCCGTTTTGGCATTGACCAGCTCCATCAGCAGCGCCTCCTCCGCCGCGGGCTTGTTGTTCTCTGTCGACAGCACCGACTGCAGCCCGAGACTGCTGGACCGCTTGCTAAACACGCTCTTCTGCGAGTTCGAGCGCACCAGTCGGAGCTGGCGGAGGCCATTCGCGGCGACACCTTCACCGGAATCACTGGTGGGAGAGTCCGCTGGCTCCGAAGAGGACGTCGAAGTCTTCATCGACCGCAGTTCGCGGACGGTCCGCTCCAGCCGTTGTCGATCGCGATAGCCGTCCTGGATCCGACCACGGGCTTCGCGGAGCTGCTCGCGCAGCGAGGCGTTCTCCTGTTCGTGTTCGTCCATGCGTCGGGTCAGGTCGAGACATCGGCTGGATTCTACCATGTGCATTTCCTTCCATCGGTTGAGATCGTCGCGCAGCTGGTGCTTGGTCTGGTCGATTGTGGCGGCTTTCGGTGAGCCGGTCGAATCGAAGCGGGCTTCGGCTTTGCGGATGAGATCGGCAGGAGCGGTGTCGTCGCTCTTCATGTACTCCAGCATGGATTTGGCGACCTCCTGGTCCTCTTCACGATCTTCGCGCTCTTGTTGGAGTTCGCGGGTGAGGTCCGCGTGTTGGCGCTGCAGATCACTGAGTGCCATCAGGAGGTCCTCGATCTGTGTATGCAGGTCGCGGTCCTTGTTGTGCTGCGACATGTTCGACTTGATGCGGGATTTGTCACCGGATAGCTCGGTGGGTGCAGTGCTGGCGTCGGAGGCCGACTCGATCGAGTTCAAGGTCGAGGTCATGCTTTGCTTGGAGGCGGAGCGGCGGATGCTGGCGTGGTTCGGGTTGAGCTTGACGGAGTTGTGAGAGCTGGACCCGGCCCAGAAGCGGCCGAGGAACCGGGAAGCGGCAGCTTGCATCTGCGGGAAGGAGATCCCGGTCGGAACGCCTTGCGATTGGTTGTAGCTGGCTTCCAACGCCTGGAGGCTTTCCTTGGTGACCAGGGATGTCAGGGAGACGAAATCGTTGACAAAGTCATCAGCGTGGCAGGCGTATCTACGGTACGGAGATTAGTTGAGGGGTTGGGCGAGACAGGGAGGAGACTTACGTGTCCCACAAGCTGCGTGACAGCATGAGTTGCATGACATCCTCAAATTCGGTGCATGCGAGAATCTTCTTCTCATTCCGCTGCATCAGGGAGAGAGCGACTCGCATCAGGGTTTCGCATGCGCCTTCGAGGAATATCACGTCGTAGATGCGGAGGAGCATGGGAAGAGGGCAGGAAACCGCGAAGAAGGACAGGAACCACTGCGATACGTAGACGGGCTCGACGTTCAGTGATTCCAGGTGGGTGAACAGGGGAGGACGGAGGCGTGCAAGGAGGTTCTGGAATTGGTACACCCGTAGATGAAGGCCGGAGAGATCAGGGAGGTAGCAGGTGCGGAGATCATAGTGATCCATGAGCCTGACCAGTCAGTATGTGTCTGTTGATCAAGGCTGGCTTGACTCACCGGACTAGGACACAGAATGCTTCAGCATCGGTCATGTGCATCAGAAGAGGTCCGACGACGAACCCGAGTCCCTGGCAATAGCCGATCTTAGTATCATACAGACTGAAACACTTGAGAACTCGAGCCAGCATCTGCTGTCCCTCCCCATGAGGGTCCCGGAACATCTCCACGTTGGGAAAGCTCCGTCCGATGTCCTTGCCGATCAATCCTTCGTATGGGCTCGTTTCCCCGCAAAGTCTTTGGTATTCTGTTAAAAGCGACGCATCTCGCGCTCCTGCAATGCTCGGCCATACCACACCTCGCAGAGGGGGAGGCACACCCCCACGGATCTTGTTCGATGTCAGGGTCGGTAGTCGCTGTGCGGTCTGGAGATAGTCCGCCACCAAGGCGGCCCAGAATTCCAGCTCTGTCATAGGGGGAGGGGTCAGTTGCGAGTATCGCAGAGAGGACCGAGGATCGTCGTTGATCAGCCGCTTGATTTGGTTTATCGACTGCGATCGAGAGGGTCTTTGTTGTATGTGACCGGAATGTGACGCCTTTGGGAGGCCCGATTTGGGATTTTTTGCCAGCTCGTTGTTTTCCTGTTCTAGACGCGCGAGCAGAAGAGCCGTCGACTAGAAGCCACGTTAGTTTTCGCCCGGACCATATGTGCCATGCACGATTGACCCACTTCATCTGATCCCTCACGGCGAGGCTCCTGCTCCTCCGACTTCTCCAATCCCTCCCAATCGACCATATCATTCTCCGTCCGTTCCCCTTCTTCACTGCTGCGCGATTGAGCGGAATAGCTGGGTTCGCGATATGCGATCGGCTGCAGGATCGGCTGCGCCACATCCATGGTCGGAGTGGACATTCGCGTTGCAGATTCCTCGGCTTCGGGGTTCTCTTCGACAGGAGGGGTCGCATCGATGGGGGTCTGGGGAATGTCGAGGCTGCGCCATTCGGGTTGGCTGTGTTCGGAGCTAGACTGCACGTCGGACAACGGTACCGTCACCATTGAGTCGGAATGGGCATGATTGGAGGGCATCGCGCCGGGGAGGCCCTCGTGGTGAGGGTGGATGGGCGATGCGGCGGAAAGCTCCATGACGGGCGGATCTGATTGATTCGGGGTTGCGGTTGCGAGAGGTACTTGAGTTTGCCGTGACACATTCCTCGGGGACACCCCACAAAAGCCGAAACAGACGGCTTGTCGACCGAATCTGCGACGTCAATTCGACACTGGGGGTTGTTGGCGAGGACGCGAGGGGGGCGAGGGGTTCACGGTGCGGACGCGCGATCAGGGAGGTGCCGATGAAGAGTGCCGGAGAGGGTGAATGGAAGAGGTTGTAGTGATGGCTCCCTGCGAGAATCGATACGCGATGCGAGGGGATTCAGTGGAATGGCGCGGAGACTGAACCAGCAGGGGCGAGACCGGTGGATGGAGAGGAGAGGAGAGGAGGAAAACGGTGGGAGGAGCGAGCGAGCGGACGAGGGACTGGACTGACAGATGATAGACTAGCCCCCGTTAGCGTCGACTGATCCAGCATTATTGTCTTGTACGTCGTGACCCAGCTTCAGGGGGAGACCACTAGAGGTCGGGTCGTCGATCGTCGGCCAATAATTTCTCTGGTCGAATGAACTATTCGGGGTGTTGTCCCCTCGCTCAGGGGGAAAACTTGGCCCCGTCATGCAATATCCGAAGAATCATCGTGGACCGCTCAGTAGGTCTGATTTCTTTCGGGGGGATTCGAGACCAAGATGATGGATGTCGATCCAGGGGTCTCCACCATGTCAAACCAAGCTTCTTCTGATTCGCAGTCTGCAAAGACATCCACTCTCTTCTCCCGCCATTATTCAGGGACACCTGCAGTGTGAGCAGACCAGAGACCGACATAGGAGCCTATAGGAGTACCTCCTGTCTGCGTACGAGTCTACCAGAGCACACCACCAGCGCATCGGGTGGCATCCGAAGAACGTCCTCGTTTCCGTGTTAATTACGACTCATCGCCCAATCCAAAGCCATGGCAGGGCTAATCTCCAGCTGCGAGAGGACGGGATATATGGCCAGTGTTTGGGATGTTCCGGGATGGGGCTTCATACGTTTCATGACCGGTTTCACCCTGTCGAGGGGGGCTACACGCCATGGTGATTGGAAGGTTGCGGAGAAGGTAGATATTGATTGGCTCATATCGTACGTCAGTGGTATCGTTACAGTCCGCTCGAGGCTTCCGAGGTCCCTCTGGCCCTACCAGGAGATCCCCCTCGGGAGCAGGAAGATGCTTGAGCGCTAATATTAATCTATACCGAGTTTCTCTTAAGGTCAAAAGGAAGTTGTAAGCGTGATGAGCATTGCTCTTACAATCTGAACAAACTAATGAGAAGAACATTGGCTGAATGGATGATATTCGTGAAGAGTAATCTCCTACTACATGGCATTCCGCAACATATATCTGCGCCTGATACTCCGTACACAAGGTACATATGCAAACACAAGCCACACCCGCTTCCTTCCAAAACCGAGATACAACTCGATCGAGAGATCAGTTGAACATCATCCAGTGCACTCTCTCCTCCGCAGAGCCACTTCGATAGCCTGGTAAATGCAATGCGAGGTCTTACCAGTCTCACATTGCATTGTCACTTCCTCCAAAATGGTCGTCTAGGAGACTCACCGCCAAATGTCTCTCCTTGACACCTGTCAACCTCACGAGGGGAAGACACGATCGAGGGTACCGAGGCAAGGATAGGATAGAGTAGACTAGACCCTAAGATAATTGTCATCGTCATCACCAAATCCCGACTGACGACTCCATACTCTGACGCACTCGGCCGGAGAAAAGAAAGAGTGGTTGTTTGTTTTCCCCTCCCCCGCGTTCGGGCATGTTTTGGCCGCCCTTTCCTGTTTCGGCCGTAGTGTTTGGAAACTTCCCTTTCCGGCGACCTTGCCGCTGCCCGGCGCGGATCATCCTTCATCCGCACGGGCGGAGACAGATTCTGCCGTCTCGCCGCCGCCCCGAGTCGCGTCAATAACATCCAGGCCAGCGACAAAGAAAGCACTTGATTGTTGTCTTTCACCTCCTTTTACTCTCCTGTTTTCCCCCTCCAGCCTTGAGGGGTCCCTTCTCCCTCCTTTTTCTTCCGACTCGTTTCCCCCCTTCCCCCCCTTCTCGTCGCTCGTTGCCGTTGCTTCCTTTCCGCCGCCCATTGCTTTTCTTTTTTTAACACAACAACCATGTCCGACGATTCGATGGCTGAGTCCGTCTTTGAGGATGATGGAAGCTCCGATTTCATGCCGGAGCCCGCTCCGGTACGCGTTCCCATCGCATCATTCATCTTCCACAAACTGACGGATCGCTGCTGTAGAAACCCAAGGCCAAAGCCGCCCCGAAGAAAGCAGCTCCCAAAAAATTAACGCAGACCACCCTTACGGGCAAAGCCAAGGCCGCGCCCAAGAAGCGCGCCAAAGCCGAGAGTGACCTCGACATGTCCGACGCTGATCCCTTTGACGTTGGCGACGACTCGATGCTCTCCCAGACCCCCCCAAAGAAGCAGAAGAAGGCCCCGGCCGCCAAAAAAGGAGGCGCCAACCCACTCGCCGATGTCGAGAATGAATCATTCGGCATGGACGGCCCAGACGAACCCGCCCAAAAGGACTCCAGCGTATCAGAGAAGTACCAGAAAGTAAGTGCCCGCGACACCCGATGGGCGCAAGTCCGTAGCTGACGCGACATCAGCTCACTCAACTTGAACACATTATTAAACGTCCGGATACGTATATTGGATCCACAGAGCGCACCTCCCAACAGATGTGGGTGTACAGTACAGAGTCGGAAGGCATGGAGTTCCGTGAGGTCTCCTACGTGCCGGGTCTCTACAAGATCTTCGATGAGATCGTCGTCAATGCCGCCGATAACAAGCAGAACGACCAGAACATGGATGAAATTCGCGTGACGATCAACCGCGAACTGGGCGAAATTAGTGTGTGGAACAACGGTCGTGGTATTCCCATTGAGATGCACTCGAAGGAAAAGATTCATGTCCCTGAACTGATCTTCGGTCACCTCCTTACTTCCTCCAACTACGATGATACCCAGATGAAGGTCACCGGTGGTCGTAACGGTTTCGGTGCCAAGCTTTGTAACGTTTTCTCGACCGAATTTTCCATCGAAACTCAGGATTCGCGCCAGAAAAAGAAGTACAGACAGACATGGACAGATAACATGACGAAGATGGGCAAGGCCAAGATCACGGATGCCTCAAAGGGCGAGGACTACACCAAGGTCACGTTCAAGCCCGACTATGCCAAGTTCGGCATGACCGGCATCGACGATGATTTTGAAGCCCTCGTCAAGCGTCGTGTTTACGATCTTGCGGGTACCGCCAAGGTTGCGGTCAAATTGAACGGGAGCCGCATTCCTGTGCGAAACTTCAAGAAGTACATGGAAATGTTCACCAAAGCAATCCGAAGAGAGCGTGGAGACCTGGGTCCAGGCAGCAAAGACGAGATCATCACCTGCAGCCCTGATCCCCGATGGGAAGTCGGTTTTGCTGTGTCGGACGGTGCCTTTCAGCAGGTCTCGTTTGTCAATTCGATCGCCACGACCTCGGGAGGTACCCATGTCAACTACATCGCCGATCAGATTTGCGCGAAGCTCGCAGATCAAGTCAAGAAGAAGAACAAGAATGGTGCGACTCTGAAGCCCGCTCAGATCCGTAACCACATCTTCATCTTCGTGAACGCCTTGATTGTGAACCCTGCTTTCACATCTCAGACGAAGGAGCAGTTGACTACCAAGCAGTCCCAGTTTGGCAGCAAATGTGTGCTTGAAGAAGATTTTTACAAGAAAATCTTGAAGACAGAAGTTATGACCAACATTCTGCACTTTGCTCAGCAAAAGGCCGACCAGATGCTAAAGAAGACCGATGGAGGTCGCCGAACTCGCATGAGCAACCCTAAGCTGGTTGACGCCAATAAGGCTGGCACCAAGGACGGTCACCACTGTACTCTCATTCTTACAGAAGGTGACTCTGCTAAGGGTCTGGCCATGGCTGGTCGTGCCGTTGTTGGCCCCGATCTTTTCGGTGTCTTCCCTCTGCGTGGAAAGCTTTTGAATGTTCGTGATGCTTCTTTCGATCAGATCTCCAAGAACCAAGAAATCCAGAACATCAAAAATTTCATCGGCCTGCAGCACAAGAAGGAATACACCGAGACTCGGGGACTGCGTTATGGTCATCTTATGATCATGACCGATCAAGATCACGATGGCAGTCACATCAAGGGATTGCTTATTAATTTCCTTCAAGCCCAATTCCCCAGCTTGCTCAAGATTCCCGAATTCCTCATCGAATTCATTACTCCCATCATCAAGGTCTGGAAGGGTGACCCGAAGAACCCGACCAAGCAACGCTCGTTTTTCACAATGCCCGAATACGCGGCTTGGAAAGAGGAGCATAAACATGAACGAGGCTGGGAGCATAAGTACTACAAGGGTTTGGGTACGAGCACCACTGAAGACGCGGAAGTTTACTTCCGTGATCTCGACCGTCACCTGAAGGAATTCCACACTATGCAGGATAACGAGGTGGATCTCATTGAGCTCGCCTTCTCGAAAAAGAAGGCTGATGAACGAAAGGAATGGCTGCGTCAATTCCGCCCTGGCACCTTCCTGGACCACTCAGTAGAGAAGATTACCTACACGGACTTCATCAACAAGGAACTTATTTTGTTCAGTATGGCTGACAACATCCGTTCTATTCCTTCCGTGGTCGATGGCTTGAAACCTGGTCAGCGTAAAGTGTTATACACTTGTTTCCGGCGCAACCTGAAGAAGGATATGAAGGTTGTTGAACTGGCGGGTCACGTTTCGGGTTCGACCGCATACCAGCACGGCGAAGGTTCCTTGCAACAGACTATTGTTGGTCTCGCCCAGACCTTCGTGGGATCAAACAATGTCAATTGCCTTGAGCCCAGTGGTAACTTTGGTAGTCGTCTCCAGGGTGGTTCCGATTGTGCTAGTGCTCGTTATATCTATACTCGGCTTTCACCATTTGCCCGGCGTGTCTTCCATAGTCAAGATGATCCCCTTTTGACATACAATGAGGATGACGGTGAGAAAATCGAGCCCGAAGTCTATGTTCCCGTCGTTCCGATGATCCTGATCAACGGCGCCGATGGCATTGGAACTGGCTGGAGTTCGTCGATTCCCAATTACAATCCCGAAGACATTGTCGACAACCTCAAGCGGATGTTGAATGGCGAGGAGATCCGGCCTATGCAGCCCTGGTTCCGTGGATTTACCGGCGAAGTTACTGCTGTGGGACAGGACCGTTTCAAATTCAGCGGTATCATCAAGGAGACTGGTGAGAAAGAAGTTGAGATCACCGAGCTTCCTATTCGTACCTGGACGCAGGATTTCAAAGATAAGCTTGAGGATATCATCAAAGCCGAAAAGACGCCTTCTTTCATCAAGGATTACAAGGACTATAACACTCATACCAAGGTTCACTTTGTTATCCAAATGGACGAGAAACATATGAAGTCGGCTGTCTCGGAAGGTCTGGAGGAAAAGTTCAAACTCTCGAAGACCATGGCGACTACCAACTTGGTGGCCTTTGACCCGGAGGGCCGCATCACCAAATATGCCTCGGTGGATGACATTCTCAAGGAGTTCTTCGCTGTCCGCTTGAAGTTCTACGAGCGTCGCAAGCAGTATCAACTCAATGAGTTACAGAAGGACTTGGACAAACTCAGCAACCAGGCTCGGTTCGTTCAGATGATCATTGATGGAAAGCTGGTCGTCTCCAAGAAGAAGAAAGAGGTCCTGGTTGCTGAGTTGAAAGAGAAGGATTTCAAACCCTTCCCCAAAGTCAAAGAGGCCGTCAAGGCCGGCGAAACTGAGCCTGCTGTTGAAGATGAGGACTCAGAAGGCAATGGTGACGTCGAGGTGTTGTCCAGTTCTTATGACTATCTTCTGGGCATGGCCATCTGGTCGTTGACTCAGGAACGTGTCGAAAAACTTCGCCGCCAGATTGGCGAGAAAGAAGTCGAAGTGGATACGCTGATCAAGTTGTCCAAGGAAGACATTTGGAAGACCGATCTTGATGAGTTCATCAACGAATGGCGCTTCCAGAATGATGAGGAAGCCCGCCGGGAGCGCAAGGCTAGAAGTATGGGACGCCGCACATCCTCGAAGCTCATGACCACTGCTCGCGGCGCTGGAGCTGCTGCCAGAAAGCGCAAGGCAGCCCTTGGTGATGATCCGGATGATGAAGACTTCGCTGCCCCTAAATCCAAGAAATCAACTGCGGCTAAGAAGACCGCGGAGCCTAAAGGCGGTCTTCTGAACTATCTCGGAAGGCCAACAGCGAAACCCAAACCCGATGATGATTCAGATGATGACTTCGATATGGAAGTTATGCCAAAGAAGAGTAGAGCAGCTCCCAAGGCACCGCCCAAACCCAAGGATGAAGATATTGTCATGGACGATTCGGAGATGGAAGAGGTCGTCCCTCAGAAGAGCCGTGGTGCCTCCAAGCCTGCACCCAAACCCAAGGATGAAGATATTGTCATGGACGATTCGGAGATTGAAGAGATCGTCCCTAAGAAGAGCCGTGGTGCTCCCAAGCCTGTTATCAAACCCAAGGAGGAAGATACTGAAGATTCGGACATTGAAATCGTCCCGAAGAAGAGCCGTGCTACTTCGAAGACTGCAACTAAGCCCAAAGAAGATGAGGAGGTGAAGGCGCCTTCCAAGAGAGGTCGGCCAGCCGCCAAGGCAAAGCCAAAGCCAAAGCCGGTCGAAGAGGATGAAGAGGATGACCTTGAGGACGATGAGTTCATGGAAATTACCAAGGCCGAAGCCTCCAAGTCGTCGACTCAGCCTCCGCGCTCTGGTCGCAAGACCACCAAGTACACTGAGCTCAGCGAGTCGGATAGCGATAATGGTGATGACCTCCTAGGTGATGTCAGTAAGATGGTCAAGGGCATTGGTAGCACGGGTGGCGCTTCTGCATCCGATTCTCGCCAGCTTTTTTCTGAGCGGTCCCGCCCAGGAAGCAGCACCGGCCTCAAGACAGGCTCGTCTAAGACCTCCAAGTTGTCTGATTTCGACGCGGATGAAACGGATTACAGCAAGCTTGTCCCCCAGAATACACCCCGTCGGTCCCTGCAAGTCAAACCGAAGGACTCCAAGGTGTCGGATGACAACGACCTTGACGAGGACGAGGATGACCAGCCTGTGAAACCCGCTGCCAAAGGCAAGTCTGCTGCTGCTACCAAGAAGACTGCCGCAGCGGCTGCCAAACCAGCTGCCACCAAGGGTCGTGGCCGACCCAAGAAGGATGCTGCCAAGCCAACCACCCAAACCACTCTTTCTCCTGCCGCCAAGGCATATGCTACCAAGCAGACTAAGTCCACCGCAGCGAAAAAGAAGAAGATTGTTGACGAGTCAGACGATGACATTGACGCCATGGCCAACGACATTCTAGACTCTCCCGCCGGAGGTAAGAAGGACGTCGAATCAGAGGAAGAGGAGGCCCCTCCTGTACGCAGAGCTGCAGCAAGACCTGCTCGACGCACAGCGGCGGCAACAAAGAAGACCTATGTTCTCGATGACGATAGTGAGGAGGATGGCGATTCGGGCGATGACTTTGATGATGACAGCGAGTGAAGGAGATGCGAGTTATTATTCCGGACGTTGAGCGTCTAGAAGAGCTGTTTATTAGTGATTACTTGCACATTCTTCTCGGGATCTTGTATATTCAATTTAGGCGCATGCAAGCAATGGATTTTCATCTTCTACCCTGGTCGTGCTGTAGAAGGCTTTCCCCTGTCACTTGAGTCTACAAGGTGAGTTTTGATCACAAGCACAACACATTTAATTACTCAAGTTCAACAATGACGCCTAACAATTGACAAAACAGCAGAACCCAATATAGCACAAAAACAACACAATCCAAAACTCCAACCGTCTATCATCATCTCATCATCAATCTGTCTCACCAAACTCACAAAAACGCCATTCCACCAACCGACCAATTTATCAATCCTACATGCATCACAAATAGATAGAAATCAAAGTATAAGTCAGCACTCCAGAGTCAACCAATCAACAACTCAAGATCCCTAGTCTACGCCGACGCCCTCCTCTTCCGTTCACTCCGCAACATCCCCCCACGCACATCCTCATCACTACCCGTGGCATCTTGCATGTGCAGACTGAGCAGGGCATGAGCGGCCTTGACTTCGCGGGCAAATAGGGCGGCTTGGGTGGGTGGTTTCTGGGTTGGGATCTTTTTGGAGCGGAAAGTTGTGCTGGAATGGAGATTTTTGTTGGAATCGTTTTCGTTCTCGTTTTTGTTGGTAGTGCTGTTGCTGTATTTTGATTTTCTGATGGGGTGGGTGCGGGGGCGAGTATGGGGGG